>JAWPHD010011230.1:0-85803 GCA_037043455.1 Cyrtodaria siliqua
TTCTACCTCCGCCACTAGAAAATTACTGTGTCACTATATATAGCCTAAAATGTGCGAGACACAAGCATGACTTGAGTGAGACATTCACATTTCATCCAGTTCAGAATCACATAACTAGGTGTCAAGCTGCTTGTCGTATAGGTGTATCATGTTATATACTGAGGGAAAAAGTCAGCAATGTTGGTTTTTTTATTGTAGCCTGTACATAATACGTTTATGGGCTGTAAAATCAAGAAACTACTGCCATAGACACACTATTTTATTAAACACGCATCATCATAAACAGTCGAATATCTTAATGACGTAACGAATAAATGAACGTAGGGGTAAAGTCCCGAAATGTCAGTATATCTTGTATACAGTATTATTTCATCTGTAATAATCTTGCAAACTTTTTCTCTCAGTTATATATTTTGGTGGATATATACTACAGTTAATTTATTTCTGGTGAGTAGAACTCATATTGCAAGTGCACAATTCTAGAACACTAATTATAGTACCCCTATGAAGCTCCAGCTGCAAGCTTTCTCTCTTCCTAGAATGGTATAGCACAGATCCATATATGATATCACCAGATATAAGTCAATTCATGAAATATTGTGCCATTGAACAATAGAGCACAATCAAATTCGATTGATCCTGATCTCTTTTCGACAAAATCATACATATTTGTTGAATGAATGTGTTTTTAGCAATGTTTAAGGCAAATTTGATCCATGCTGTTAGACCAAGTTTGTTGCATGTTTTAAGTCTGAATATTTTTAGCTCGACTATCGATGAATAAGAGAGCTTAGTAATTCACTGTCGTCGGTCAGACGTTCGCGTGTCCCCCCCCCCCCCCCAGGCGTTGGCTATCGGCGTCCCACAATCAAGGTTTGCGTGTAAGGTTGTGTTTACAAGTCTATATCTCTTACATTTCTTATCTAGCACAACAAATTTGTTCATGGGCTTCCTAAAGCATTACTCATAAGGCTGCAATAGCAATTTTGGTTCCTGAAACCCATGGGCTCCCATGGAACCCAAATTCTGATGAGCTCTTTAAAGATATGTCTGTTTCACATCAAATTTTGCATGTATGCTGTGTTAACAGGTCTAATATCTCTTACATTTCTCTACCGTCAGCTAGCTGAAACCCCCCCACCACCCCACACTCTTTCGTTATTTTTAGCTTACACATATATGTTGCCCCCCCTCCCCCCTCCCCTCCCAACCATCTCCCGCCTCTCACCGCCGCTATCTCCCCCACCATCACCCCATACCTACCCTACTTGAAAATCTATTTATTTTAATTTTTATTTACGTATTTCTTTGTTGTTTAGTCATAGTTCATCTACACATATAATTGTTTTTCCACCCTAACAGCCCCCCCCCCCCCCCCCCGCCCCCCCCCCCCCCCACCCACCCCCCCCCACCCACCCCCACCAAGTTGAAAACTTTTTTATTTTTAGCTCTACTGATCAGAGATCAGCAGAGCTTATGCTCGGTGCGGCGTCCGTCGTCCGTCCGTCTGTCCGTCTCGTCCGTCCGTCCGTCTGTCCGTCGTCTAACTTTTATTTGTAGCGACTACTCCTCTGAAACTACTGGAGTGGTATATTCATAAAACTTTACAGAAATGTTGCCCATGAAGTCTAGTTGATCCTAGCAAAAATTCATGCTGATGTGAAATCCAAGATGACCGCCAAAGATAAAAAAAGATTTTTTAAATTCAAGTTTTGTAGCGACTACTTCTTGAAAAATATAAGTGATATTGATATGGGACTTTTTCGTAAAATGATCAGCATCGACATGATGTTGGTCCTTGTCGAAAATCGTTTTGATTTGACGTTAAACATGGCTGCCAGTGGCCATCTTTGTTTACATAGAGGTATATAATGAAAAACTGTTGTAGCGACTACTCCTCTGAAACTACTTGACAGATTTTCATGAAACTTCACAGGAATGTCTGCTCTTGATGTCTAAATGATCCTAGCAACATTTTAGGTCAGCCGGAATTCAAGATGGCCGCCACGGCTAAAAATAAATTTTTAAAATACAAGTTTGTAGCGACTACTTCTTGAAAACTATAAGTGATATTGATTGGTGACTTTTCTAAAATGATCAGCATGACATGATGTTGGTCCTTATCAAAAATCGTTTTGATTCGACGTTAACGTGGCTGCCAGCGGCCTTCTTTGTTACATAGAGTTATATATGTAAAAACTTGTAGCGACTACTCCTCTGAAGACTACTTAGGCGGATTTTCATGAAACTTTACAGGAATGTTGCTCTTAATGTCTAATTGATCCTAGCAAAATTTCAGATCGGCCAGAAATTCAAGATGGCTGCGACAGTTAAAAATAATTTTTTAAAAATAAGTTGTAGCGACTACTTCTTGAAAACTATAAGTGATATTGATATGGGACTTTTTCTAAAATGATCAGCATGAATGATGGTTATTCAAGTCGAACATTATTTTGATTCGACGTTAACATGGCTGCCAGTGGCCATGTTTGTTTTACATAGAGTTATATAATGAAACTTGTAGCGACTACTTCTCTGAAACTACTTGACGGATTTTCATAAAACTTCACAGGAATGTTGCTCTTGATGTCTAATTGATCCTAGCAAAATTTCAGGTCGGCCGGAAATTCAAGATGGCCACCACGGCTATAAAACTAGATTTTCAAAAACCAGTTTGTAGCGACTACTTCCTGAAATCAAACTCAATCAGTAGAGCTTCAAGGTCATTGACCTCTTGTTTTTTTACATATTTCTTGTGTATTTTAGTCTTACACATATATATTGCCCCCTCCCCCTCCTCCCCCCATCCCCAAACCACTCCGCCCTCTCACAGCCGCCTCCCCCACCACACCCATCCCCACTTGAAAATCTATTTTTTTTTT
Organism: Cyrtodaria siliqua; assembly: GCA_037043455.1. NCBI lineage: Eukaryota > Metazoa > Mollusca > Bivalvia > Adapedonta > Hiatellidae > Cyrtodaria > Cyrtodaria siliqua. The sequence continues at coordinate 2,883 of JAWPHD010011230.1, forward strand.
ATTTTTTTTTTACATATTTCTTTGTTATTTTAGTCTTACACATTATCGTTGCCCCCTCCCCTCCTCCCCTCCTCCCCCTCCCCAACCAACTCCGCCTCTTACTTGCCGCTCCCCCACCACACCACCCATCCCCACTTGAAAATCTTTTAGGTTTTATTTTTTATTTACATATGTTCTTTGTTGTTTTAGTCAGTTCTTACACATATAAGTTACACCCCCACCCCCCCCCCCCCCCCCCCCACAACCCACTCCCGCCTATCACCCCCTCTGCCCACCACCCCACCCCTACTTGAAACGATTTTTTTACATATTTCCTGGTTTTTTTTTAGTCAATTCTGTACACATATGTTGCTCCCTCCCACCCACTCCCTGCTCCTCTCCCCCCCCCCCCCCCCCCCCCCCCCCCCCCCCCCCCCCCCCCCCCCACCCCCCCCCAACACTCACACCCACACACAAAACACACACTCGAAACTAGTTTTTTTTTTGTTTGTTTTTTTACATATTTCTGTGTTGTTTGGTCAATTCTACACATACCTGTGTTGCTCCACCCACACCCACCTCCAACCTCCACCCACCCACCCCCACGCTCGAAACAAATAAATTTTTGTTTTGTTTTTTTTACATATTTCTGTCTCTTTTTTTGATTATTTGTTTTTTTACATATTTCTGTGTTGTTTTTGTCAATTCTTACACATAGCCATCTTGCAACCCCCCCTCCCTCACCCCACCCCCCTCCCCACCACCAATCTAATTTTTTAATTTATCAAACTCGTTTTTTTTTTTTTTTACATATTTTTGTGTTGTTTTGGTGAATTCTTACATAGCTCTTACACGTTATATGTTAGCCCTCACCACCCCCACACCCCCCACCATCCACCCCTGCCTCTCTCCCACCCCATCCCGCACCCACTCAAAACTCGAATTTTTTATTTTTATTTATTTTTTTACATATTTCTGTGTAGTTTTGGTCAGTTCTTACACATAGTTATGTTTGTGCTCCCAACCCCACCCCACATTGTTGTAGCCTTGTTTTCTCGATGGTATATATACTAGCTATAAATTTATTATTCTCTGAAAAATCGAATAGTCGAGCTGCGCTGTTCTCCGACAGCTCTTGTTTTTAATGTAAACATAAATTTAACTTATAAAAAGTGTCCATGGGACACGGATGCCAGGCATAAAAAATCAATACAATATTATACTAATTATTGCCTGTTGAATTCGGTCGACATGCGTTTTATCGACCCGAGAAATGTTGCCTTTTAGTTTTATCTTCATCTACCATTTCTATTTTTTTTTTTTTTTTTCATCAGCTGTCAAAAGAGAAACACCTGTCGGGCTAACACTTTTGTTGATTCCCGATGACGTCATTTCTATTGTACATTCGGACCTATTCACGTTCGCTTGCGCATTTTTAGCTCTACTGATCAGAGATCAGCAGAGCTTATGCGTGGTGCGGCGTCCGTCGTCCGCGTCCGTTCTGTCCGCGTCCGTCTGTCCGTCTGTCCGTCCGTCCGTTAACTTTTATTTGTAGCGACTACTCCTCTGAAAACTACTGGATGGGATATTCATAAAAACTTTACAGAAATGTTGCCAATGAAGTCTAGTTGATCCTAGCAAAAATTCATGTTGATGTGAAATCCAAGATGGCCGCCAAGCTAAAAAATAGATTTTTTAAATTCAAGTTTGTAGCGACTACTTCTTGAAAACTATAAGTGATATTGATATGGACTTTTTCTAAAATGATCAGCATGACATGATGGTTATCCGAGTCGAACATCTATTTTGATTTGACGTTAAAACATGGCTGCCAGCGGCCATCTTTGTTTACATAGAGTTATATAATGAACTTGTAGTCGACTACTCCTCTGAAACTACTCGACGGATTTTCATGAAACTTCACAGGAATGTTGCCTCTTGATGTCTAATTGATCCTAGCAAAATTTCAGCGTCGGCCGGAAATTCAAGATGGCCGCCATGGCTAAAAATAGATTTTCAAATACAAGTTTGTAGCGACTACTTCTTGAAAACTATAAGTGATATTGATATAGGGACTTTTTCTAAAATGATCAGCATGACATGATGGTTATTCAAGTCGAACATTATTTTGATTCGACGTTAAAACATGGCGCCAGTGGCCATGTTTGTTTACACTAGAGTTATATAATGAAAACTTGTAGCGACTACTCCTCTGAAACTACTTGACGGATTTTCATAAAACTTCACAGGAATGTTGCTCTTGATGTCTAATTGATCCTAGCAAAATTTCAGGTACGGCCGAAAATTCAAGATAGCCGCCATGCCATAAAATATGATTTTCAAAATACAAGTTTGTAGCTGACTACTTCTTGAAGCTATAACGTGATATTGATATGGGACTTTTTCTAAAATGATCAGCACTGACATGATGGTTATTCAAGTCGAAACAATTTTTTGATTCGACGTTTAAACATGGCTGCCAGTGGCCCATGTTTGTTTACATAGAGTTATATAATGAACAAACTTGTAGCGACTACTTCTCTCGAAACTACTTGACGGTTTTCATAAAACTTCACAGGAATGTTGCTTTTGATGTCTAATTGATCCTAGCAAAATTTCAGGTCGGCCGGAAATTCAAGATGGCCACCACGGCTAAAAATAGATTTTCAAAAAACAAGTTTGTAGCGACTACTTCCTGAAATCAAAATCAATCAGTAGAGCTTCAAGGTCATTGACCTCTTGTTATTTTAGGCATGCCTTTGAGTCGATACGAAAAGTCAATATACGTTTTCTCAGGTCAATACGTCTTTTTAGCAGGAATCATGTGACCAGCCTTGATCCAATAGAATTTCTTTAATTTTTAGCTCTACTGATCAGAGATCAGCAGAGCTAATGCCGTGGTGCGGCGTCCGTCGTCCGTCCGTCTGTCCTGTCCGTCTGTCCGTCCGTCCGTTAACTTTTTTTTTGTAGCGACTACTCCTCTGAAACTACTGAATAGATTTTCATGAAACATTACAGAAATGTTGCCCATGGAGTCTAGTTGATCCTAGCAAAAATTCATGTAGATGTGAAATCCAAGATGGCCGCCAAATCTAAAAATAGGTTTTTAAAAAACAAGTTTGTAGCGACTACTTCTTGAAAACTCTAAGGGATATTGCTATGGGACTTTTTCTAAAATGATCAGCATGACATGATGTTGGTCCTTGTCGAAAATCGTTTTGATTCGACGTTAAACATGGCTGCCAGCGGCCATCTTTGTTTACATAGAGTTATATAATGAAAACTTGTAGCGACTACTCCTCTGAAACTACTTGACGGATTTTCATGAAACTTCACAGGAATGTTGCTCTTGATGTCTAATTGATCCTAGCAAAATTTCTGGTCGGCCGGAAATTCAAGATGGCCGCCACGGCTAAAAATAGATTTTTAAAAAATAAGTTTGTAGCGACTACTTCTTGAAAACTATAAGAGATATTGATATGGGACTTTTTCTAAAATGATCAGCATGACATGATGTTGGTCCTTGTCGAAAATCGTTTTGATTCGACGTTAAACATGGCTGCCAGCGGCCATCTTTGTTTACATAGAGTTATATGATGAAAACTTGTAGCGACTACTCCTCTGAAACTACTTGACGGATTTTCATGAAACTTCACAGGAATGTTGCTCTTGATGTCTTATTGATCCTAGCAAAATTTCAGGTCGGCCGGAAATTCAAGATGGCCGCCACGGCTAAAAATAGATTTTTAAAAAATAAATTTGTAGCGACTACTTCTTGAAAACTATAAGAGATATTGATATGGGACATTTTCTAAAATTATCAGCATGACATGATGGTTATCCGAGTCAAACATTATTTTGATTCGACGTTAAACATGGCTGCCAGTGGCCATCTTTGTTTACATAGAGTTATATAATGATAACTTGTAGCGACTACTCCTCTGAAAATACTTGAAGGATTTTCATGAAACTTCACACGAATATTGCTCTTGATGTCTTATTGATCCTTGCAAAATTTCAGGTCGTCCGGAAATTCAAGATGGCCGCCATGGCTAAAAATAGATTTTCAAAATACAAGTTTGTAGCAACTACTTCTTGAAAACTATAAGTGATATTGATATGGGACTTTTTCTAAAATGATCAGCATGACATGATGGTTATTCAAGTCGAACATTATTTTGATTTGACGTTAACCATGGCTGCCAGCGGCCATGTTTGTTTACATAGAGTTATATAATGATAACTTGTAGCGACTACTCCTCTGAAACTACTTGACGGATTTTCATGAAACTTCACACGAATGTTGCTCTTGATGTCTTATTGATCCTTGCAAAATTTCAGGTCGGCCGGAAATTCAAGATGGCCGCCATGGCTAAAAATAGATTTTCAAAATACAAGTTTGTAGCGACTACTTCTTGAAAACTATAAGTGATATTGATATGGGACTTTTTCTAAAATGATCAGCATGACATGATGGTTATCCGAGTCAAACATTATTTTGATTGGACGTTAAACATGGCTGCCAGTGGCCATCTTTGTTTACATAGAGTTATATAATGATAACTTGTAGCGACTACTCCTCTGAAACTACTTGAAGGATTTTCATGAAACTTCACACGAATATTGCTCTTGATGTCTTATTGATCCTTGCAAAATTTCAGGTCGGCCGGAAATTCAAGATGGCCGCCATGGCTAAAAATAGATTTTCAAAATACAAGTTTGTAGCGACTACTTCTTGAAAACTATAAGTGATATTGATATGGGACTTTTTCTAAAATGATCAGCATGACATGATGGTTATTCAAGTCGAACATTATTTTGATTTGACGTTAACCATGGCTGCCAGCGGCCATGTTTGTTTACATAGAGTTATATAATGATAACTTGTAGCGACTACTCCTCTGAAACTACTTGACGGATTTTCATGAAACTTCACACGAATGTTGCTCTTGATGTCTTATTGATCCTTGCAAAATTTCAGGTCGGCCGGAAATTCAAGATGGCCGCCATGGCTAAAAATATATTTTCAAAATACAAGTTTGTAGCGACTACTTCTTGAAAACTATAAGTGATATTGATATGGGATTTTTTCTAAAATGATCAGCATGACATGATGGTTATCCGAGTCAAACATTATTTTGATTCGACGTTAAACATGGCTGCCAGTGGCCATCTTTGTTTACATAGAGTTATATAATGATAACTTGTAGCGACTACTCCTCTGAAAATACTTGAAGGATTTTCATGAAACTTCACACGAATATTGCTCTTGATGTCTTATTGATCCTTGCAAAATTTCAGGTCGGCCGGAAATTCAAGATGGCCGCCATTGCTAAAAATAGATTTTCAAAATACAAGTTTGTAGCGACTACTTCTTGAAAACTATAAGTGATATTGATATGGGACTTTTTCTAAAATGATCAGCATGACATGATGGTTATTCAAGTCGAACATTATTTTGATTTGACGTTAACCATGGCTGCCAGCGGCCATGTTTGTTTGTTTACATAGAGTTATATAATGATAACTTGTAGCGATTACTCCTCTGAAACTACTTGACGGATTTTCATGAAACTTCACACGAATGTTGCTCTTGATGTCTTATTGATCTTAGCAAAATTTCAGGTCGGCCGGAAATTCAAGATGGCCGCCATGGCTAAAAATAGATTTTTAAAAAATAAGTTTGTAGCGACTACTTCTTGAAAACTATAAGAGATATTGATATGGGACTTTTTCTAAAATGATCAGCATGACATGATGGTTATCCGAGTCGAACATTATTTTGATTCAATGTTAAACATGGCTGTCAGTGGCCATCTTTGTTTACATAGAGTTATATAATGAAAACTTGTAGCGACTACTCCTCTGAAACTACTTGACGGATTTTCATGAAACTTCACAGGAATGTTGCTCTTGATGTCTAATTGATCCTAGCAAAATTTCAGGTCGGCCGGAAATTCAAGATGGCCACCACGGCTAAAAATAGATTTTCAAAAAAACAGTTTGTAGCGACTACTTCCTGAAATCAAAATCAATCAGTAGAGCTTCAAGGTCATTGACCTCTTGTTTGATTTTATAATATATAAGTATGTCAAGGTCATTCTCACTGACCTTCTTTTAGTAGGAACATGTTGCTGTCTTGGTGATGTTAGTGTGAATGAAGTTTGAAAGCTGTATGGCTATTTGTTTGCGAGAAATTGACTACGGTAAATCAACAGAGTTTGACAAGTAGGTCAATGGCATTCATACTGACCTGGAATATAGATCTAAGTGTTATCAAGTTTAAAAGCTGTATGGGTTTTGGTAGCTGAGTAATGGGCTTAATAAAAAAAAAAAAGACTTTAATGTAAATTAACAAAGTGCAAAAAGTACATGTAGGTCAAGGTCGTTCATAAAGATCTACTTTTAAGTGGAACCTACTACTGTCATGTAGATTTCAACTTGTGAGAAATGTGAAAGCTCTACAGGTTCCGGTGTCTGAGATGGAATTAATTAAAAAATTGAATGTAAAACTTTATGTAAATAAACGAAGGGCAAAAACAGTAGGCCACGGTCATTTATATTGACCTACTTTTGTTCGGATCATGTTGGTTTCATATAGATCCCTTTAATATAAAAATATATAGAGTTTAATAACCATGACTTTTTCACTACTGGATTTCTATCCCGAGTGAAAATATGTCCGCATAAACAAACGAGTGCGATAAAACGAGTTTGTTTATTAGGACGTATTTTCACGTAGGATTGAAATTATGTATTGAAAAATTGATGGTTATTAAATTATGTATTGCATTTTTCTAAAATAAATGTTAAATATCTTATTTGAGCTGGTTTTCACCGCGCTTAATGAAATTCCTTTGCATATGCATCTCACACGGGTCGTCATTGACACTGAAGAATGTCAGTGAGTGAATTGAAGTTTTATAAATTGGAGAATAAATTACCAACATCTCTTATATTTTACGACAAAAAGTTTGCTTGAGGGTTTATTATCAGTCCCAGTTCATTAACAATCATTGGGAGACATGAAATACAGCGTTTATCATTGAAACAATTGAAGCAAATGGATTATAAGAATATTTCATGGGTATCTGGTAAAGATCTGGTGCAGAGGTTCTGAGTAAAACAGTTATATCGAGGGTTGGAATTCCCCTATCTGAACCGGATACCCATGATTGATTCTTTTTCTTGCATATCATTTACATTGACGTCGCCAACTACTTATGTTTTGCATGTTTATTTACACAATGTCATCATGCAAATTTCATTGTTGATATCAGGGTGCGGCTTTTAATTATCTTTCCCCATGTGCAAGATCAGGCTTACCATCACCCATGTAAAAACATGGACAGCCTTATCCGGTGTGCCTGAATACATGACGTTGTCTGACCTCACTTATGCTTGCAGCTTTAAGCGCCAATTATTTAATACTATAGTCGAAGAAAACAAAGTAAAAACATTCGGCGAGTTTCCCCGTAATTATTATCACTTTTCTTCCCTCAGAAATATTGGTAAATCCTTGCAAGAAATGTAATATATATTTTAACTCCTCTATTTCAGGACTACACAAGTGGTGAGCTACTGACGGGATACTTGAAGAAAGAACTGGTCGAGATACTACAGAAGATCGTAGGCGACCACCGAATACAACGGGCGACAGTGACCGACGATATAGTGAGGCAGTTCATGACGCCGAGAAAACTCAAATTCGATTACTAGAACTCTGTATAAACAACAGTAACTGATGATACTGTGAAACAGTTCATGACGCCGAGAAAACTCAAATTCATTTACTAGAACTCCGTATAAACAACAGTAACTGATGATATAGTGAACCAATGTATGACCCAGAGAATTTCCAGAGAAAATTTAAAATTCAGTTACTAGAATGATGACGTTGTGAAACAGTTCAAAATGCCGAGAAAACGAAGAACTCCACAGTATGAGCTCTGAATGTCTGGGATGAGCAGATATACTGCATTTAACATTAATCAGAAATTCTCTTTAATAGTTGAAAAATGTTATTTGTTTTTCAATTATATTAAACATGAATAACCAGCAGTTTAAAAGCAAAATGATAATATTGTGTTTATTTATTAAATCATGTAACAAACTTTTGTGTGCATCATGCTTAATAACAATTTCACCAACATCTCTATTAAAAAAACTCTTCATTTTTATACGCGTAACTTCGAATTTATCGCAAACCTTATGATCCTGTTATTACATGCAGCAACATTAACGTATTATTAGAAATGTGTGGTTATGGTGTATGTAGTGATTTATTTATGGAAATGGGTTCCTGCTTTTTACCAGCTTAAGAATAGGCATTTAAATGGATTAGTCAGTTTGTTGGGGTTTTTTATCCACATTTGTCGTTGGCTGTCTGTTTTACTTACCACTGTGATTTTTTATTTAAAAGAGTTTAATGTTAGACTATTTCGATGACACACGGTGTCAAAGTTATACCAGCAAATATTTGTGTTCAGTGTGAGGACTTCCCTTGTAAAATGTCCAAACATTTCTGAAAACAATATAGATAAGGGAATCTTTTTTTTTTCAATTCAAAGTATCGACATAGGATCAGTGCAATCTATTGTAATTGTAATAGGGAACTAAAAACTAAAAAAATTAAAAAGAGACATGAAAAGAATATATTTGACAGCACAACATTTTGCACTGGAAAAACATTTTAGCAGTAGTAGTTATGTATGAAAAGAGGATTTCTTGCAGTTTAGATAGCGTCATTTGAGGGCCCCAAGGAAGATTAGCTAATGTTAATTGGGTCACCCTCTTAAAATAAAGACTTTCATTCATTCATTCATTCAAAAAAAAATAATAATTTGACACATTGTGTCTGTTAAGTTTCATTGACATATTCCAAATATTGAATATTTTTAACCGGAAAAAAAAATTCTCTGAAGCTGGTAAAAAGCACAATTGTGTATATTTATCTGTGATAAAGGAAGTGAACTGAAACCAATATTTAAGGGATTAGAGGTGATTTGAAAGAATTATGGATCAACGGAAATAAAATCATGATAAATGCACAAAATCATTCACTCATGTTGTAAATGGAAAACTTTGGAGGCTAAGTTAGCTTTTGTTTCAATCGTATGGGATGTAAAGGCTTTTCGATGTAGGTGTTTTGTGGTGGAAAAACATTTGTACAACTAATAGAAAATTGAATCAAAATAAAGTGTTGTTGTTTTTCTAATTTAAAATGCTGGATAAAAAGGGTAATTTCAGGCATCTCAGTGGCTGAGTGGTTAACGATGTTGCGTTGTAAACCTTAGCCGCTCGCCGCTGCATGTTCAAATCCCACTGGGAGCTTGACTTGTAAGTCAGGAAGTGTCGGATTCTTACGGATGGCGGGAGGTGTACAGTACTTTTTTTACCCAGGAAAAGTGGGTGGTCTGCCTTCACCACAAATATATAACCTTGCAAGTGTTGAAATATATATGAAAATGACGTAAAACACCATACAAACAAATAATGTTGGTCACTCATGTTTCATATCTTTGTTATTGTTTATAGAAAACTTCGGTCTAGAAAACTTGCAAAATTAGTTTTTGTTTTATAAATTGTAGTTGTTCATTTATGTGTGGTGTAAAGTCTTTTCGACGTATGTGTTTTGTGACGGAAGTAATATTTGTAAAACTATGTAATAGACAATAAATAACTAAAGTGATACGCTTTAATATTTTAAAATGTTACATAAGAGGGGAGATAATTCCTTATCAATTTTTGGATTAAAAGAAATTCTCAATTTGCTCAGTAGTAAGTTTGGAACTATTCTGGCTTACCACAGTGGTTATTGCTCAGCAGTTATTTGGAACAATACTGGCTTACTCCAGTATTTATTGGTCATAAAACAACAACCAGATCACAGCTGCAGTCACTTTAATGATGTTGGTGTAGCATACAACAACCAAATCGCAGTTACAGTCCCTTTAATGTTGTTGATGTAACATTATATACAGTTATTTACACATAAAGATCTATCACATTGTCGGCCATCTTGCATTATCACACTGGCAGCCATCTTGCATCCTTGTTGTTATTGTTAGTGCATTGAGTTGTAAATAAAATATGCGAACACTTTGACACAAGATCATTCAATTTGTTATATCAGATAAATGAGCTTGTGGGTATCGGACGCCATTATGACATCTGAGTTTGTGTGACAAGGATTGCAAGGCGTCACTTTTTGTTATAAATGACTGAATGTTATGGCCTGATAGGAATGCTTTTTTACATTAAATCCATTGGTAAATAGGAAGTTTGTGTTTATTCATAGCCCAGTTCTAATATGTGTCCTGTTTAACAAATCACCGTATGCAAGCCGGATTGAGTGAAATATATTTCTATTACTGCTTTCAACAGATCAAGTTCTGCAACATTATTCTAGCGCAAAGAATAGGGCCACTGCAGATCCCGTTGGTGGGGAAGGCAGAGGGGTAGAACTCCCCTCAAATTCAAATTATATCATTTTTTGTTCATGCTCATTAAAGGCCTTCATCATGACCTCTGCATTGTTTCAGGTGCCATCTTGCTCATAACACTAGAGCAGTGGCAGAAAAACTATAACGTGGCTCCAGTGTAAATGGAGTGTCTACAATAGAATTTGCAGCAACTCTGCAGTTCAGGGTGAGAAGGTTCTAGGCCCGTTCTCCATATTTTATCTCGATGTACATGGAGGATGAGCCTGGCATGTTCATTCCTGTTAGGCGCCATATAATCTTTCATGCATTGGTGCGCCTTAAAACCCCAATTCAATCCAATTCTATCGGAAGTCAACAGATGCCATTATGATGTTTAAGATTGTGTGTCAAAAATTGTAAGGAGTCATTTTTTCATTAATAAAGGCTGAATGTAACTTCACTTTACATTAGATTCATGTTATTTACAAACGTATTTCTAGTACTATTTTAATTATTCTTTAGCACATTAGGTTCTGCAGCATTTTGTATTTTCTTAAAGGTAATCTGTTCTCTCGACACGTCCAATGCCAATGAGAAGTTTGCTTTGTAAGTACTGATAATGACTGTTATCTACATGCAGGTTTCGTAATAAAATTCACAAAAATTATGTTTGGTTATATTGTTATTTTGTTTGCCTTTTAAACAAACCTCGAAACAAATTTGCTGGCACAGGGTCATCTTCATTCTTGGAAAACACTTGCGGCATTACGCTAGTTATGTCCTTGAAGGGAGGACGTATTTACTAATTGCACTGTCTGTCCCTTTTGATCACTATTTTGTCTGTCCGTCTCCTAAACAATCGTGTCTCAGCCATACTGAGAGAATGGCTGACCTGACAAGCCATACTGAGAGAATGGCTGACCTGACAAGCCATACTGAGAGAATGGCTGACCTGACAAGCCATACTGAGAGAATGGCTGACCTGACAAGCCATACTGAGAGAATGGCTGACCTGACAAGCCGTACTGAGAGAATGACTGACCTGACAAGCCATACTGAGAGAATGGCTGACCTGACAAGCCGTACTGAGAGAATGGCTGACCTGACAAGCCATACTGAGAGAATGGCTGACCTGACAAGCCGTACTGAGAGAATGACTGACCTGACAAGTCATACTGAGAGAATGGCTGACCTGACAAGTCATACTGAGAGAATGGCTGACCTGACCAGCCATACTGAGAGAATGGCTGACCTGACCAGCCATACTGAGAGAATGGCTGACCTGACCAGCCATACTGAGAGAATGGCTGACCTGACCAGCCATACTGAGAGAATGGCTGACCTGACCAGCCATACTGAGAGAATGACTGACCTGACAAGCCATACTGAGAGAATGACTGACCTGACAAGCCATACCGAGAGAATGGCTGACCTGACAAGCCATTCCGAGAGAATGGCTGACCTGACAAGCCGTACCGAGAGAATGGCTGACCTGACAAGCCATACCGAGAGAATGGCTGACCTGACAAGCCGTACTGAGAGAATGGCTGACCTGACAAGCCATACCGAGAGAATGGCTGACCTGACAAGCCGTACTGAGAGAATGACTGACCTGACAAGTCATACCGAGAGAATGGCTGACCTGACAAGCCATACTGAGAGAATGACTGACCTGACAAGCCGTACTGAGAGAATGGCTGACCTGACAAGTCATACTGAGAGAATGGCTGACCTGACAAGTCATACTGAGAGAATGACTGACCTGACAAGCCGTACTGAGAGAATGGCTGACCTGACAAGTCATACTGAGAGTATGGCTGACCTGACAAGTCATACTGAGAGAATGACTGACCTGACAAGCCGTACTGAGAGAATGGCTGACCTGACAAGTCATACTGAGAGAATGACTGACCTGACAAGCCATTCTGAGAGAATGACTGACCTGACAAGTCATACTGAGAGAATGACTGACCTGACAAGCCATTCTGAGAGAATGGCTGACCTGACAAGTCATACTGAGAGAATGACTGACCTGACAAGCCGTACTGAGAGAATGACTGACCTGACAAGCCGTACTGAGAGAATGACTGACCTGACAAGCCATACTGAGAGAATGACTGACCTGACAAGTCATACTGAGAGAATGGCTGACCTGACAAGCCGTACTGAGAGAATGACTGACCTGACAAGCCATACTGAGAGAATGACTGACCTGACAAGTCATACTGAGAGAATGACTGACCTGACAAGCCGTACTGAGAGAATGACTGACCTGACAAGCCATACTGAGAGAATGGCTGACCTGACAAGCCATTCTGAGAGAATGGCTGACCTGACAAGTCATACTGAGAGAATGGCTGACCTGACAAGCCGTACTGAGAGAATGGCTGACCTGACAAGCCATACCGAGAGAATGGCTGACCTGACAAGCCGTACTGAGAGAATGACTGACCTGACAAGTCATACTGAGAGAATGGCTGACCTGACAAGCCATACTGAGAGAATGACTGACCTGACAAGCCGTACTGAGAGAATGACTGACCTGACAAGCCGTACTGAGAGAATGACTGACCTGACAAGCCATACTGAGAGAATGGCTGACCTGACAAGCCGTACTGAGAGAATGACTGACCTGACAAGCCATACTGAGAGAATGGCTGACCTGACAAGCCATACTGAGAGAATGACTGACCTGACAAGCCATACTGAGAGAATGGCTGACCTGACAAGCCGTACTGAGAGAATGACTGACCTGACAAGTCATACTGAGAGAATGGCTGACCTGACAAGCCATACTGAGAGAATGACTGACCTGACAAGCCGTACTGAGAGAATGACTGACCTGACAAGCCATACTGAGAGAATGGCTTACCTGACAAGCCATACTGAGAGAATGACTGACCTGACAAGTCATACTGAGAGAATGGCTGACCTGACAAGCCATACTGAGAGAATGACTGACCTGACAAGCCATACTGAGAGAATGACTGACCTGACCAGCCATACTGAGAGAATGACTGACCTGACCAGCCATACTGAGAGAATGACTGACCTGACAAGTCATACTGAGAGAATGACTGACCTGACCAGCCATACTGAGAGAATGACTGACCTGACCAGCCATACTGAGAGAATGACTGACCTGACAAGCAGTACTGAGAGAATGACTGACCTGACAAGCCATACTGAGAGAATGACTGACCTGACAAGTCATACTGAGAGAATGACTGACCTGACAAGCCGTACTGAGAGAATGGCTGACCTGACAAGCCGTACTGAGAGAATGACTGACCTGACAAGCCATTCTGAGAAAATGGCTGACCTGACCAGCCATACTGAGAGAATGACTGACCTGACAAGCCGTACTGAGAGAATGGCTGACCTGACAAGCCGTACTGAGAGAATGGCTGACCTGACAAGCCGTACTGAGAGAATGACTGACCTGACAAGCCATACCGAGAGAATGGCTGACCTGACAAGCCGTACCGAGAGAATGGCTGACCTGACAAGCCATACTGAGAGAATGGCTGACCTGACAAGTCATACTGAGAGAATGACTGACCTGACAAGCCATACTGAGAGAATGACTGACCTGACCAGCCATACTGAGAGAATGGCTGACCTGACAAGCCATTCTGAGAGAATGGCTGACCTGACAAGTCATACTGAGAGAATGACTCACCTGACAAGCCGTACTGAGAGAATGACTGACATGACCAGCCATTCTGAGAGAATGGCTGACCTGACAAGTCATACCGAGAGAATGGCTGACCTGACAAGCCGTACTGAGAGAATGGCTGACCTGACAAGCCATACCGAGAGAATGGCTGACCTGACAAGCCGTACTGAGAGAATGACTGACCTGACAAGCCATACTGAGAGAATGGCTGACCTGACAAGCCATACTGAGAGAATGACTGACCTGACAAGCCGTACTGAGAGAATGACTGACCTGACAAGCCGTACTGAGAGAATGACTGACCTGACAAGCCATACTGAGAGAATGGCTGACCTGACAAGCCGTACTGAGAGAATGACTGACCTGACAAGCCGTACTGAGAGAATGACTGACCTGACCAGCCATACTGAGAGAATGACTGACCTGACCAGCCATACTGAGAGAATGACTGACCTGACAAGCCGTACTGAGAGAATGACTGACCTGACCAGCCATACTGAGAGAATGACTGACCTGACCAGCCATACTGAGAGAATGACTGACCTGACAAGCCGTACTGAGAGAATGACTGACCTGACAAGCCGTACTGAGAGAATGACTGACCTGACAAGCCGTACTGAGAGAATGACTGACCTGACAAGCCGTACTGAGAGAATGGCTGACCTGACAAGCCGTACTGAGAGAATGACTGACCTGACAAGCCATTCTGAGAGAATGGCTGACCTGACCAGCCATACTGAGAGAATGACTGACCTGACAAGCCGTACTGAAAGAATGACTGACCTGACAAGTCATACTGAGAGAATGACTGACCTGACAAGTCATACTGAGAGAATGGCTGACCTGACAAGCCATACTGAGAGAATGGCTGACCTGACAAGCCATTCTGAGAGAATGGCTGACCTGACAAGTCATACTGAGAGAATGACTGACCTGACAAGTCATACTGAGAGAATGGCTGACCTGACAAGCCGTACTGAGAGAATGACTGACCTGACAAGCCATTCTGAGAGAATGGCTGACCTGACCAGCCATACTGAGAGAATGACTGACCTGACAAGCCGTACTGAGAGAATGACTGACCTGACAAGTCATACTGAGAGAATGGCTGACCTGACCAGCCATACTGAGAGAATGACTGACCTGACAAGCCGTACTGAGAGAATGACTGACCTGACAAGCCGTACTGAGAGAATGACTGACCTGACAAGTCATACTGAGAGAATGGCTGACCTGACAAGTCATACTGAGAGAATGGCTGACCTGACAAGCCATACTGAGAGAATGGCTGACCTGACAAGCCATACTGAGAGAATGGCTGACCTGACAAGCCGTACTGAGAGAATGACTGACCTGACAAGTCATACTGAGAGAATGGCTGACCTGACAAGTCATACTGAGAGAATGGCTGACCTGACCAGCCATACTGAGAGAATGGCTGACCTGACAAGCCATACTGAGAGAATGGCTGACCTGACAAGTCATACTCAGAGAATGGCTGACCTGACAAGCCATACTGAGAGAATGGCTGACCTGACAAGCCATACTGAGAGAATGGCTGACCTGACAAGCCGTACTGAGAGAATGGCTGACCTGACAAGCCATACTGAGAGAATGGCTGACCTGACAAGTCATACTGAGAGAATGACTGACCTGACAAGCCATACTGAGAGAATGACTGACCTGACAAGCCGTACTGAGAGAATGGCTGACCTGACCAGCCGTACTGAGAGAATGGCTGACCTGACAAGTCATACTGAGAGAATGGCTGACCTGACAAGCCATACTGAGAGAATGGCTGACCTGACAACCAGCCGTACTGAGAGAATGACTGACCTGACAAGCCGTACTGAGAGAATGGCTGACCTGACCAGCCATACTGAGAGAATGGCTGACCTGACAAGCCGTACTGAGAGAATGACTGACCTGACAAGTCGTACTGAGAGAATGGCTGACCTGACCAGCCATACTGAGAGAATGACTGACCTGACAAGCCGTACTGAGAGAATGGCTAACCTGACAAGCCGTACTGAGAGAATGGCTAACCTGACAAGCCGTACTGAGAGAATGGCTAACCTGACAAGCCGTACTGAGAGAATGACTGACCTGACCAGCCATACTGAGAGAATGGCTGACCTGACAAGTCATACTGAGAGAATGGCTGACCTGACAAGCCGTACTGAGAGAATGACTGACCTGACAAGCCGTACTGAGAGAATGACTGACCTGACAAGCCATACTGAGAGAATGGCTGACCTGACAAGTCATACTGAGAGAATGGCTAACCTGACAAGCCGTACTGAGAGAATGACTGACCTGACAAGCCATACTGAGAGAATGACTGACCTGACAAGCCGTACTGAGAGAATGGCTGACCTGACCAGCCATACTGAGAGAATGGCTGACCTGACAAGTCATACTGAGAGAATGACTGACCTGACAAGCCATTCTGAGAGAATGGCTGACCTGACAAGTCATACTGAGAGAATGACTGACCTGACAAGCCGTACTGAGAGAATGACTGACCTGACAAGCCGTACTGAGAGAATGACTGACCTGACAAGCCATACTGAGAGAATGACTGACCTGACAAGTCATACTGAGAGAATGGCTGACCTGACAAGCCGTACTGAGAGAATGACTGACCTGACAAGCCATACTGAGAGAATGACTGACCTGACAAGTCATACTGAGAGAATGACTGACCTGACAAGCCGTACTGAGAGAATGACTGACCTGACAAGCCATACTGAGAGAATGGCTGACCTGACAAGCCATTCTGAGAGAATGGCTGACCTGACAAGTCATACTGAGAGAATGGCTGACCTGACAAGCCGTACTGAGAGAATGGCTGACCTGACAAGCCATACCGAGAGAATGGCTGACCTGACAAGCCGTACTGAGAGAATGACTGACCTGACAAGTCATACTGAGAGAATGGCTGACCTGACAAGCCATACTGAGAGAATGACTGACCTGACAAGCCGTACTGAGAGAATGACTGACCTGACAAGCCGTACTGAGAGAATGACTGACCTGACAAGCCATACTGAGAGAATGGCTGACCTGACAAGCCGTACTGAGAGAATGACTGACCTGACAAGCCATACTGAGAGAATGGCTGACCTGACAAGCCATACTGAGAGAATGACTGACCTGACAAGCCATACTGAGAGAATGGCTGACCTGACAAGCCGTACTGAGAGAATGACTGACCTGACAAGTCATACTGAGAGAATGGCTGACCTGACAAGCCATACTGAGAGAATGACTGACCTGACAAGCCGTACTGAGAGAATGACTGACCTGACAAGCCATACTGAGAGAATGGCTTACCTGACAAGCCATACTGAGAGAATGACTGACCTGACAAGTCATACTGAGAGAATGG
The DNA here is from genome assembly GCA_037043455.1 of Cyrtodaria siliqua. Taxonomy (NCBI): domain Eukaryota; kingdom Metazoa; phylum Mollusca; class Bivalvia; order Adapedonta; family Hiatellidae; genus Cyrtodaria; species Cyrtodaria siliqua. The sequence continues at coordinate 20,356 of JAWPHD010011230.1, forward strand.
CTGACCTGACAAGCCATACTGAGAGAATGACTGACCTGACAAGCCATACTGAGAGAATGACTGACCTGACCAGCCATACTGAGAGAATGACTGACCTGACCAGCCATACTGAGAGAATGACTGACCTGACAAGTCATACTGAGAGAATGACTGACCTGACCAGCCATACTGAGAGAATGACTGACCTGACCAGCCATACTGAGAGAATGACTGACCTGACAAGCAGTACTGAGAGAATGACTGACCTGACAAGCCATACTGAGAGAATGACTGACCTGACAAGTCATACTGAGAGAATGACTGACCTGACAAGCCGTACTGAGAGAATGGCTGACCTGACAAGCCGTACTGAGAGAATGACTGACCTGACAAGCCATTCTGAGAAAATGGCTGACCTGACCAGCCATACTGAGAGAATGACTGACCTGACAAGCCGTACTGAGAGAATGGCTGACCTGACAAGCCGTACTGAGAGAATGGCTGACCTGACAAGCCGTACTGAGAGAATGACTGACCTGACAAGCCATACCGAGAGAATGGCTGACCTGACAAGCCGTACCGAGAGAATGGCTGACCTGACAAGCCATACTGAGAGAATGGCTGACCTGACAAGTCATACTGAGAGAATGACTGACCTGACAAGCCATACTGAGAGAATGACTGACCTGACCAGCCATACTGAGAGAATGGCTGACCTGACAAGCCATTCTGAGAGAATGGCTGACCTGACAAGTCATACTGAGAGAATGACTCACCTGACAAGCCGTACTGAGAGAATGACTGACCTGACTAGCCATTCTGAGAGAATGGCTGACCTGACAAGTCATACCGAGAGAATGGCTGACCTGACAAGCCGTACCGAGAGAATGGCTGACCTGACAAGCCATACCGAGAGAATGGCTGACCTGACAAGCCGTACTGAGAGAATGACTGACCTGACAAGCCATACTGAGAGAATGGCTGACCTGACAAGCCATACTGAGAGAATGACTGACCTGACAAGCCGTACTGAGAGAATGACTGACCTGACAAGCCGTACTGAGAGAATGACTGACCTGACAAGCCATACTGAGAGAATGGCTGACCTGACAAGCCGTACTGAGAGAATGACTGACCTGACAAGCCGTACTGAGAGAATGACTGACCTGACCAGCCATACTGAGAGAATGACTGACCTGACCAGCCATACTGAGAGAATGACTGACCTGACAAGCCGTACTGAGAGAATGACTGACCTGACCAGCCATACTGAGAGAATGACTGACCTGACCAGCCATACTGAGAGAATGACTGACCTGACAAGCCGTACTGAGAGAATGACTGACCTGACAAGCCGTACTGAGAGAATGACTGACCTGACAAGCCGTACTGAGAGAATGACTGACCTGACAAGCCGTACTGAGAGAATGGCTGACCTGACAAGCCGTACTGAGAGAATGACTGACCTGACAAGCCATTCTGAGAGAATGGCTGACCTGACCAGCCATACTGAGAGAATGACTGACCTGACAAGCCGTACTGAAAGAATGACTGACCTGACAAGTCATACTGAGAGAATGACTGACCTGACAAGTCATACTGAGAGAATGGCTGACCTGACAAGCCATACTGAGAGAATGGCTGACCTGACAAGCCATTCTGAGAGAATGGCTGACCTGACAAGCCATTCTGAGAGAATGGCTGACCTGACAAGTCATACTGAGAGAATGACTGACCTGACAAGTCATACTGAGAGAATGGCTGACCTGACAAGCCGTACTGAGAGAATGACTGACCTGACAAGCCATTCTGAGAGAATGGCTGACCTGACCAGCCATACTGAGAGAATGACTGACCTGACAAGCCGTACTGAGAGAATGACTGACCTGACAAGTCATACTGAGAGAATGGCTGACCTGACCAGCCATACTGAGAGAATGACTGACCTGACAAGCCGTACTGAGAGAATGACTGACCTGACAAGCCGTACTGAGAGAATGACTGACCTGACAAGTCATACTGAGAGAATGGCTGACCTGACAAGTCATACTGAGAGAATGGCTGACCTGACAAGCCATACTGAGAGAATGGCTGACCTGACAAGCCATACTGAGAGAATGGCTGACCTGACAAGCCGTACTGAGAGAATGACTGACCTGACAAGTCATACTGAGAGAATGGCTGACCTGACAAGTCATACTGAGAGAATGGCTGACCTGACCAGCCATACTGAGAGAATGGCTGACCTGACAAGCCATACTGAGAGAATGGCTGACCTGACAAGTCATACTCAGAGAATGGCTGACCTGACAAGCCATACTGAGAGAATGGCTGACCTGACAAGCCATACTGAGAGAATGGCTGACCTGACAAGCCGTACTGAGAGAATGGCTGACCTGACAAGCCATACTGAGAGAATGGCTGACCTGACAAGTCATACTGAGAGAATGACTGACCTGACAAGCCATACTGAGAGAATGACTGACCTGACAAGCCGCACTGAGAGAATGGCTGACCTGACCAGCCGTACTGAGAGAATGGCTGACCTGACAAGTCATACTGAGAGAATGGCTGACCTGACAAGCCATACTGAGAGAATGGCTGACCTGACAACCAGCCGTACTGAGAGAATGACTGACCTGACAAGCCGTACTGAGAGAATGGCTGACCTGACCAGCCATACTGAGAGAATGGCTGACCTGACAAGCCGTACTGAGAGAATGACTGACCTGACAAGTCGTACTGAGAGAATGGCTGACCTGACCAGCCATACTGAGAGAATGACTGACCTGACAAGCCGTACTGAGAGAATGGCTAACCTGACAAGCCGTACTGAGAGAATGGCTAACCTGACAAGCCGTACTGAGAGAATGGCTAACCTGACAAGCCGTACTGAGAGAATGACTGACCTGACCAGCCATACTGAGAGAATGGCTGACCTGACAAGTCATACTGAGAGAATGGCTGACCTGACAAGCCGTACTGAGAGAATGACTGACCTGACAAGCCGTACTGAGAGAATGACTGACCTGACAAGCCATACTGAGAGAATGGCTGACCTGACAAGTCATACTGAGAGAATGGCTAACCTGACAAGCCGTACTGAGAGAATGACTGACCTGACAAGCCATACTGAGAGAATGACTGACCTGACAAGCCGTACTGAGAGAATGGCTGACCTGACCAGCCATACTGAGAGAATGGCTGACCTGACAAGTCATACTGAGAGAATGGCTGACCTGACAAGCCGTACTGAGAGAATGGCTGACCTGACCAGCCATACTGAGAGAATGACTGACCTGACCAGCCATACTGAGAGAATGACTGACCTGACATGTCATACTGAGAGAATGGCTAACCTGACAAGCCATACTGAGAGAATGACTGACCTGACCAGCCATACTGAGAGAATGACTGACCTGACAAGCCATACTGAGAGAATGGCTGACCTGACCAGCCATACTGAGAGAATGACTGACCTGACAAGTCATACTGAGAGAATGGCTGACCTGACAAGCCGTACTGAGAGAATGACTGACCTGACAAGTCGTACTGAGAGAATGGCTGACCTGACCAGCCATACTGAGAGAATGACTGACCTGACAAGCCGTACTGAGAGAATGGCTAACCTGACAAGCCGTACTGAGAGAATGGCTAACCTGACAAGCCGTACTGAGAGAATGGCTAACCTGACAAGCCGTACTGAGAGAATGACTGACCTGACCAGCCATACTGAGAGAATGGCTGACCTGACAAGTCATACTGAGAGAATGGCTGACCTGACAAGCCGTACTGAGAGAATGACTGACCTGACAAGCCGTACTGAGAGAATGACTGACCTGACAAGCCATACTGAGAGAATGGCTGACCTGACAAGTCATACTGAGAGAATGGCTAACCTGACAAGCCGTACTGAGAGAATGACTGACCTGACAAGCCATACTGAGAGAATGACTGACCTGACAAGCCGTACTGAGAGAATGGCTGACCTGACCAGCCATACTGAGAGAATGGCTGACCTGACAAGTCATACTGAGAGAATGGCTGACCTGACAAGCCGTACTGAGAGAATGGCTGACCTGACCAGCCATACTGAGAGAATGACTGACCTGACCAGCCATACTGAGAGAATGACTGACCTGACATGTCATACTGAGAGAATGGCTAACCTGACAAGCCATACTGAGAGAATGACTGACCTGACCAGCCATACTGAGAGAATGACTGACCTGACAAGCCATACTGAGAGAATGGCTGACCTGACCAGCCATACTGAGAGAATGACTGACCTGACAAGTCATACTGAGAGAATGGCTGACCTGACAAGCCGTACTGAGAGAATGACTGACCTGACCAGCCGTACTGAGAGAATGACTGACCTGACAAGCCATACTGAGAGAATGACTGACCTGACAAGCCGTACTGAGAGAATGGCTGACCTGACAAGTCATACTGAGAGAATGGCTGACCTGACCAGCCATACTGAGAGAATGACTGACCTGACCAGCCATACTGAGAGAATGACTAACCTGACAAGCCATACTGAGAGAATGGCTGACCTGACCAGCCATACTGAGAGAATGACTGACCTGACAAGCCGTACTGAGAGAATGGCTGACCTGACCAGCCATACTGAGAGAATGACTGACCTGACCAGCCATACTGAGAGAATGACTAACCTGACAAGCCATACTGAGAGAATGGCTGACCTGACAAGTCATACTGAGAGAATGGCTGACATGACAAGCCGTACTGAGAGAATGACTGACCTGACAAGCCGTACTGAGAGAATGACTGACCTGACAAGCCATACTGAAAGAATGGCTGACCTGACAAGCCATACTGAGAGAATGGCTAACCTGACAAGCCGTACTGAGAGAATGACTGACCTGACAAGCCCTACTGAGAGAATGACTGACCTGACAAGCCGTACTGAGAGAATGGCTGACCTGACAAGTCATACTGAGAGAATGGCTGACCTGACAAGCCATACTGAGAGAATGGCTGACCTGACAAGCCATTTTGAGAGAATGGCTGACCTGACAAGCCATTCTGAGAGAATGGCTGACCTGACAAGTCATACTGAGAGAATGACTGACCTGACAAGTCATACTGAGAGAATGGCTGACCTGACAAGCCGTACTGAGAGAATGACTGACCTGACAAGCCATTCTGAGAGAATGGCTGACCTAACCAGCCATACTGAGAGAATGACTGACCTGACAAGCCGTACTGAGAGAATGACTGACCTGACAAGTCATACTGAGAGAATGGCTGACCTGACCAGCCATACTGAGAGAATGACTGACCTGACAAGCCGTACTGAGAGAATGACTGACCTGACAAGCCGTACTGAGAGAATGACTGACCTGACAAGTCATACTGAGAGAATGGCTGACCTGACAAGTCATACTGAGAGAATGGCTGACCTGACAAGCCATACTGAGAGAATGGCTGACCTGACAAGCCATACTGAGAGAATGACTGACCTGACAAGCCGTACTGAGAGAATGACTGACCTGACAAGTCATACTGAGAGAATGGCTGACCTGACAAGTCATACTGAGAGAATGGCTGACCTGACCAGCCATACTGAGAGAATGGCTGACCTGACAAGCCATACTGAGAGAATGGCTGACCTAACAAGTCATACTGAGAGAATGACTGACCTGACCAGCCATACTGAGAGAATGACTAACCTGACAAGCCATACTGAGAGAATGGCTGACCTGACCAGCCATACTGAGAGAATGACTGACCTGACAAGCCGTACTGAGAGAATGGCTGACCTGACCAGCCATACTGAGAGAATGACTGACCTGACCAGCCATACTGAGAGAATGACTAACCTGACAAGCCATACTGAGAGAATGGCTGACCTGACAAGTCATACTGAGAGAATGGCTGACCTGACAAGCCGTACTGAGAGAATGACTGACCTGACAAGCCGTACTGAGAGAATGACTGACCTGACAAGCCGTACTGAGAGAATGACTGACCTGACAAGTCATACTGAGAGAATGGCTGACCTGACAAGTCATACTGAGAGAATGGCTGACCTGACCAGCCATACTGAGAGAATGGCTGACCTGACAAGCCATACTGAGAGAATGGCTGACCTGACAAGTCATACTGAGAGAATGACTGACCTGACAAGCCATACTGAGAGAATGACTGACCTGACAAGCCATACTGAGAGAATGGCTGACCTGACAAGCCGTACTGAGAGAATGACTGACCTGACCAGCCATACTGAGAGAATGGCTAACCTGACAAGCCATTCTGAGAGAATGGCTGACCTGACAAGTCATACTGAGAGAATGACTGACCTGACAAGTCATACTGAGAGAATGGCTGACCTGACAAGTCATACTGAGAGAATGGCTGACCTGACAAGCCGTACTGAGAGAATGGCTGACCTGACCAGCCATACTGAGAGAATGACTGACCTGACAAGTCATACTGAGAGAATGGCTGACCTGACAAGCCATACTGAGAGAATGGCTGACCTGACAAGCCATTCTGAGAGAATGGCTGACCTGACAAGCCATTCTGAGAGAATGGCTGACCTGACAAGTCATACTGAGAGAATGACTGACCTGACAAGTCATACTGAGAGAATGGCTGACCTGACAAGCCGTACTGAGGGAATGACTGACCTGACAAGCCATTCTGAGAGAATGGCTGACCTGACCAGCCATACTGAGAGAATGACTGACCTGACAAGCCGTACTGAGAGAATGACTGACCTGACAAGTCATACTGAGAGAATGGCTGACCTGACCAGCCATACTGAGAGAATGACTGACCTGACAAGCCGTACTGAGAGAATGACTGACCTGACAAGCCGTACTGAGAGAATGACTGACCTGACAAGTCATACTGAGAGAATGGCTGACCTGACAAGTCATACTGAGAGAATGGCTGACCTGACAAGCCATACTGAGAGAATGGCTGACCTGACAAGCCATACTGAGAGAATGGCTGACCTGACAAGCCGTACTGAGAGAATGACTGACCTGACAAGTCATACTGAGAGAATGGCTGACCTGACAAGTCATACTGAGAGAATGGCTGACCTGACCAGCCATACTGAGAGAATGGCTGACCTGACAAGCCATACTGAGAGAATGGCTGACCTGACAAGTCATACTGAGAGAATGGCTGACCTGACAAGCCATACTGAGAGAATGGCTGACCTGACAAGCCATACTGAGAGAATGGCTGACCTGACAAGCCGTACTGAGAGAATGGCTGACCTGACAAGCCATACTGAGAGAATGGCTGACCTGACAAGTCATACTGAGAGAATGACTGACCTGACAAGCCATACTGAGAGAATGACTGACCTGACAAGCCGTACTGAGAGAATGGCTGACCTGACCAGCCGTACTGAGAGAATGGCTGACCTGACAAGTCATACTGAGAGAATGGCTGACCTGACAAGCCATACTGAGAGAATGGCTGACCTGACAACCAGCCGTACTGAGAGAATGACTGACCTGACAAGCCGTACTGAGAGAATGGCTGACCTGACCAGCCATACTGAGAGAATGGCTGACCTGACAAGCCGTACTGAGAGAATGACTGACCTGACAAGTCGTACTGAGAGAATGGCTGACCTGACCAGCCATACTGAGAGAATGACTGACCTGACAAGCCGTACTGAGAGAATGGCTAACCTGACAAGCCGTACTGAGAGAATGGCTAACCTGACAAGCCGTACTGAGAGAATGGCTAACCTGACAAGCCGTACTGAGAGAATGACTGACCTGACCAGCCATACTGAGAGAATGGCTGACCTGACAAGTCATACTGAGAGAATGGCTGACCTGACAAGCCGTACTGAGAGAATGACTGACCTGACAAGCCGTACTGAGAGAATGACTGACCTGACAAGCCATACTGAGAGAATGGCTGACCTGACAAGTCATACTGAGAGAATGGCTAACCTGACAAGCCGTACTGAGAGAATGACTGACCTGACAAGCCATACTGAGAGAATGACTGACCTGACAAGCCGTACTGAGAGAATGGCTGACCTGACCAGCCATACTGAGAGAATGGCTGACCTGACAAGTCATACTGAGAGAATGGCTGACCTGACAAGCCGTACTGAGAGAATGGCTGACCTGACCAGCCATACTGAGAGAATGACTGACCTGACCAGCCATACTGAGAGAATGACTGACCTGACATGTCATACTGAGAGAATGGCTAACCTGACAAGCCATACTGAGAGAATGACTGACCTGACCAGCCATACTGAGAGAATGACTGACCTGACAAGCCATACTGAGAGAATGGCTGACCTGACCAGCCATACTGAGAGAATGACTGACCTGACAAGTCATACTGAGAGAATGGCTGACCTGACAAGCCGTACTGAGAGAATGACTGACCTGACAAGTCGTACTGAGAGAATGGCTGACCTGACCAGCCATACTGAGAGAATGACTGACCTGACAAGCCGTACTGAGAGAATGGCTAACCTGACAAGCCGTACTGAGAGAATGGCTAACCTGACAAGCCGTACTGAGAGAATGGCTAACCTGACAAGCCGTACTGAGAGAATGACTGACCTGACCAGCCATACTGAGAGAATGGCTGACCTGACAAGTCATACTGAGAGAATGGCTGACCTGACAAGCCGTACTGAGAGAATGACTGACCTGACAAGCCGTACTGAGAGAATGACTGACCTGACAAGCCATACTGAGAGAATGGCTGACCTGACAAGTCATACTGAGAGAATGGCTAACCTGACAAGCCGTACTGAGAGAATGACTGACCTGACAAGCCATACTGAGAGAATGACTGACCTGACAAGCCGTACTGAGAGAATGGCTGACCTGACCAGCCATACTGAGAGAATGGCTGACCTGACAAGTCATACTGAGAGAATGGCTGACCTGACAAGCCGTACTGAGAGAATGGCTGACCTGACCAGCCATACTGAGAGAATGACTGACCTGACCAGCCATACTGAGAGAATGACTGACCTGACATGTCATACTGAGAGAATGGCTAACCTGACAAGCCATACTGAGAGAATGACTGACCTGACCAGCCATACTGAGAGAATGACTGACCTGACAAGCCATACTGAGAGAATGGCTGACCTGACCAGCCATACTGAGAGAATGACTGACCTGACAAGTCATACTGAGAGAATGGCTGACCTGACAAGCCGTACTGAGAGAATGACTGACCTGACCAGCCGTACTGAGAGAATGACTGACCTGACAAGCCGTACTGAGAGAATGACTGACCTGACAAGCCGTACTGAGAGAATGGCTGACCTGACAAGTCATACTGAGAGAATGGCTGACCTGACCAGCCATACTGAGAGAATGACTGACCTGACCAGCCATACTGAGAGAATGACTAACCTGACAAGCCATACTGAGAGAATGGCTGACCTGACCAGCCATACTGAGAGAATGACTGACCTGACAAGCCGTACTGAGAGAATGGCTGACCTGACCAGCCATACTGAGAGAATGACTGACCTGACCAGCCATACTGAGAGAATGACTAACCTGACAAGCCATACTGAGAGAATGGCTGACCTGACAAGTCATACTGAGAGAATGGCTGACATGACAAGCCGTACTGAGAGAATGACTGACCTGACAAGCCGTACTGAGAGAATGACTGACCTGACAAGCCATACTGAAAGAATGGCTGACCTGACAAGCCATACTGAGAGAATGGCTAACCTGACAAGCCGTACTGAGAGAATGACTGACCTGACAAGCCCTACTGAGAGAATGACTGACCTGACAAGCCGTACTGAGAGAATGGCTGACCTGACAAGTCATACTGAGAGAATGGCTGACCTGACAAGCCATACTGAGAGAATGGCTGACCTGACAAGCCATTCTGAGAGAATGGCTGACCTGATAAGCCATTCTGAGAGAATGGCTGACCTGACAAGTCATACTGAGAGAATGACTGACCTGACAAGTCATACTGAGAGAATGGCTGACCTGACAAGCCGTACTGAGAGAATGACTGACCTGACAAGCCATTCTGAGAGAATGGCTGACCTGACCAGCCATACTGAGAGAATGACTGACCTGACAAGCCGTACTGAGAGAATGACTGACCTGACAAGTCATACTGAGAGAATGGCTGACCTGACCAGCCATACTGAGAGAATGACTGACCTGACAAGCCGTACTGAGAGAATGACTGACCTGACAAGCCGTACTGAGAGAATGACTGACCTGACAAGTCATACTGAGAGAATGGCTGACCTGACAAGTCATACTGAGAGAATGGCTGACCTGACAAGCCATACTGAGAGAATGGCTGACCTGACAAGCCATACTGAGAGAATGACTGACCTGACAAGCCGTACTGAGAGAATGACTGACCTGACAAGCCATACTGAGAGAATGACTGACCTGACAAGCCGTACTGAGAGAATGGCTGACCTGACCAGCCATACTGAGAGAATGGCTGACCTGACAAGTCATACTGAGAGAATGGCTGACCTGACAAGCCGTACTGAGAGAATGGCTGACCTGACCAGCCATACTGAGAGAATGACTGACCTGACCAGCCATACTGAGAGAATGACTGACCTGACATGTCATACTGAGAGAATGACTGACCTGACAAGCCATTCTGAGAGAATGGCTGACCTGACAAGTCATACTGAGAGAATGACTGACCTGACAAGCCGTACTGAGAGAATGACTGACCTGACAAGCCGTACTGAGAGAATGACTGACCTGACAAGCCATACTGAGAGAATGACTGACCTGACAAGTCATACTGAGAGAATGGCTGACCTGACAAGCCGTACTGAGAGAATGACTGACCTGACAAGCCATACTGAGAGAATGACTGACCTGACAAGTCATACTGAGAGAATGACTGACCTGACAAGCCGTACTGAGAGAATGACTGACCTGACAAGCCATACTGAGAGAATGGCTGACCTGACAAGCCATTCTGAGAGAATGGCTGACCTGACAAGTCATACTGAGAGAATGGCTGACCTGACAAGCCGTACTGAGAGAATGGCTGACCTGACAAGCCATACCGAGAGAATGGCTGACCTGACAAGCCGTACTGAGAGAATGACTGACCTGACAAGTCATACTGAGAGAATGGCTGACCTGACAAGCCATACTGAGAGAATGACTGACCTGACAAGCCGTACTGAGAGAATGACTGACCTGACAAGCCGTACTGAGAGAATGACTGACCTGACAAGCCATACTGAGAGAATGGCTGACCTGACAAGCCGTACTGAGAGAATGACTGACCTGACAAGCCATACTGAGAGAATGGCTGACCTGACAAGCCATACTGAGAGAATGACTGACCTGACAAGCCATACTGAGAGAATGGCTGACCTGACAAGCCGTACTGAGAGAATGACTGACCTGACAAGTCATACTGAGAGAATGGCTGACCTGACAAGCCATACTGAGAGAATGACTGACCTGACAAGCCGTACTGAGAGAATGACTGACCTGACAAGCCATACTGAGAGAATGGCTTACCTGACAAGCCATACTGAGAGAATGACTGACCTGACAAGTCATACTGAGAGAATGGCTGACCTGACAAGCCATACTGAGAGAATGACTGACCTGACAAGCCATACTGAGAGAATGACTGACCTGACCAGCCATACTGAGAGAATGACTGACCTGACCAGCCATACTGAGAGAATGACTGACCTGACAAGTCATACTGAGAGAATGACTGACCTGACCAGCCATACTGAGAGAATGACTGACCTGACCAGCCATACTGAGAGAATGACTGACCTGACAAGCAGTACTGAGAGAATGACTGACCTGACAAGCCATACTGAGAGAATGACTGACCTGACAAGTCATACTGAGAGAATGACTGACCTGACAAGCCGTACTGAGAGAATGGCTGACCTGACAAGCCGTACTGAGAGAATGACTGACCTGACAAGCCATTCTGAGAAAATGGCTGACCTGACCAGCCATACTGAGAGAATGACTGACCTGACAAGCCGTACTGAGAGAATGGCTGACCTGACAAGCCGTACTGAGAGAATGGCTGACCTGACAAGCCGTACTGAGAGAATGACTGACCTGACAAGCCATACCGAGAGAATGGCTGACCTGACAAGCCGTACCGAGAGAATGGCTGACCTGACAAGCCATACTGAGAGAATGGCTGACCTGACAAGTCATACTGAGAGAATGACTGACCTGACAAGCCATACTGAGAGAATGACTGACCTGACCAGCCATACTGAGAGAATGGCTGACCTGACAAGCCATTCTGAGAGAATGGCTGACCTGACAAGTCATACTGAGAGAATGACTCACCTGACAAGCCGTACTGAGAGAATGACTGACATGACCAGCCATTCTGAGAGAATGGCTGACCTGACAAGTCATACCGAGAGAATGGCTGACCTGACAAGCCGTACTGAGAGAATGGCTGACCTGACAAGCCATACCGAGAGAATGGCTGACCTGACAAGCCGTACTGAGAGAATGACTGACCTGACAAGCCATACTGAGAGAATGGCTGACCTGACAAGCCATACTGAGAGAATGACTGACCTGACAAGCCGTACTGAGAGAATGACTGACCTGACAAGCCGTACTGAGAGAATGACTGACCTGACAAGCCATACTGAGAGAATGGCTGACCTGACAAGCCGTACTGAGAGAATGACTGACCTGACAAGCCGTACTGAGAGAATGACTGACCTGACCAGCCATACTGAGAGAATGACTGACCTGACCAGCCATACTGAGAGAATGACTGACCTGACAAGCCGTACTGAGAGAATGACTGACCTGACCAGCCATACTGAGAGAATGACTGACCTGACCAGCCATACTGAGAGAATGACTGACCTGACAAGCCGTACTGAGAGAATGACTGACCTGACAAGCCGTACTGAGAGAATGACTGACCTGACAAGCCGTACTGAGAGAATGACTGACCTGACAAGCCGTACTGAGAGAATGGCTGACCTGACAAGCCGTACTGAGAGAATGACTGACCTGACAAGCCATTCTGAGAGAATGGCTGACCTGACCAGCCATACTGAGAGAATGACTGACCTGACAAGCCGTACTGAAAGAATGACTGACCTGACAAGTCATACTGAGAGAATGACTGACCTGACAAGTCATACTGAGAGAATGGCTGACCTGACAAGCCATACTGAGAGAATGGCTGACCTGACAAGCCATTCTGAGAGAATGGCTGACCTGACAAGTCATACTGAGAGAATGACTGACCTGACAAGTCATACTGAGAGAATGGCTGACCTGACAAGCCGTACTGAGAGAATGACTGACCTGACAAGCCATTCTGAGAGAATGGCTGACCTGACCAGCCATACTGAGAGAATGACTGACCTGACAAGCCGTACTGAGAGAATGACTGACCTGACAAGTCATACTGAGAGAATGGCTGACCTGACCAGCCATACTGAGAGAATGACTGACCTGACAAGCCGTACTGAGAGAATGACTGACCTGACAAGCCGTACTGAGAGAATGACTGACCTGACAAGTCATACTGAGAGAATGGCTGACCTGACAAGTCATACTGAGAGAATGGCTGACCTGACAAGCCATACTGAGAGAATGGCTGACCTGACAAGCCATACTGAGAGAATGGCTGACCTGACAAGCCGTACTGAGAGAATGACTGACCTGACAAGTCATACTGAGAGAATGGCTGACCTGACAAGTCATACTGAGAGAATGGCTGACCTGACCAGCCATACTGAGAGAATGGCTGACCTGACAAGCCATACTGAGAGAATGGCTGACCTGACAAGTCATACTCAGAGAATGGCTGACCTGACAAGCCATACTGAGAGAATGGCTGACCTGACAAGCCATACTGAGAGAATGGCTGACCTGACAAGCCGTACTGAGAGAATGGCTGACCTGACAAGCCATACTGAGAGAATGGCTGACCTGACAAGTCATACTGAGAGAATGACTGACCTGACAAGCCATACTGAGAGAATGACTGACCTGACAAGCCGTACTGAGAGAATGGCTGACCTGACCAGCCGTACTGAGAGAATGGCTGACCTGACAAGTCATACTGAGAGAATGGCTGACCTGACAAGCCATACTGAGAGAATGGCTGACCTGACAACCAGCCGTACTGAGAGAATGACTGACCTGACAAGCCGTACTGAGAGAATGGCTGACCTGACCAGCCATACTGAGAGAATGGCTGACCTGACAAGCCGTACTGAGAGAATGACTGACCTGACAAGTCGTACTGAGAGAATGGCTGACCTGACCAGCCATACTGAGAGAATGACTGACCTGACAAGCCGTACTGAGAGAATGGCTAACCTGACAAGCCGTACTGAGAGAATGGCTAACCTGACAAGCCGTACTGAGAGAATGGCTAACCTGACAAGCCGTACTGAGAGAATGACTGACCTGACCAGCCATACTGAGAGAATGGCTGACCTGACAAGTCATACTGAGAGAATGGCTGACCTGACAAGCCGTACTGAGAGAATGACTGACCTGACAAGCCGTACTGAGAGAATGACTGACCTGACAAGCCATACTGAGAGAATGGCTGACCTGACAAGTCATACTGAGAGAATGGCTAACCTGACAAGCCGTACTGAGAGAATGACTGACCTGACAAGCCATACTGAGAGAATGACTGACCTGACAAGCCGTACTGAGAGAATGGCTGACCTGACCAGCCATACTGAGAGAATGGCTGACCTGACAAGTCATACTGAGAGAATGACTGACCTGACAAGCCATTCTGAGAGAATGGCTGACCTGACAAGTCATACTGAGAGAATGACTGACCTGACAAGCCGTACTGAGAGAATGACTGACCTGACAAGCCGTACTGAGAGAATGACTGACCTGACAAGCCATACTGAGAGAATGACTGACCTGACAAGTCATACTGAGAGAATGGCTGACCTGACAAGCCGTACTGAGAGAATGACTGACCTGACAAGCCATACTGAGAGAATGACTGACCTGACAAGTCATACTGAGAGAATGACTGACCTGACAAGCCGTACTGAGAGAATGACTGACCTGACAAGCCATACTGAGAGAATGGCTGACCTGACAAGCCATTCTGAGAGAATGGCTGACCTGACAAGTCATACTGAGAGAATGGCTGACCTGACAAGCCGTACTGAGAGAATGGCTGACCTGACAAGCCATACCGAGAGAATGGCTGACCTGACAAGCCGTACTGAGAGAATGACTGACCTGACAAGTCATACTGAGAGAATGGCTGACCTGACAAGCCATACTGAGAGAATGACTGACCTGACAAGCCGTACTGAGAGAATGACTGACCTGACAAGCCGTACTGAGAGAATGACTGACCTGACAAGCCATACTGAGAGAATGGCTGACCTGACAAGCCGTACTGAGAGAATGACTGACCTGACAAGCCATACTGAGAGAATGGCTGACCTGACAAGCCATACTGAGAGAATGACTGACCTGACAAGCCATACTGAGAGAATGGCTGACCTGACAAGCCGTACTGAGAGAATGACTGACCTGACAAGTCATACTGAGAGAATGGCTGACCTGACAAGCCATACTGAGAGAATGACTGACCTGACAAGCCGTACTGAGAGAATGACTGACCTGACAAGCCATACTGAGAGAATGGCTTACCTGACAAGCCATACTGAGAGAATGACTGACCTGACAAGTCATACTGAGAGAATGGCTGACCTGACAAGCCATACTGAGAGAATGACTGACCTGACAAGCCATACTGAGAGAATGACTGACCTGACCAGCCATACTGAGAGAATGACTGACCTGACCAGCCATACTGAGAGAATGACTGACCTGACAAGTCATACTGAGAGAATGACTGACCTGACCAGCCATACTGAGAGAATGACTGACCTGACCAGCCATACTGAGAGAATGACTGACCTGACAAGCAGTACTGAGAGAATGACTGACCTGACAAGCCATACTGAGAGAATGACTGACCTGACAAGTCATACTGAGAGAATGACTGACCTGACAAGCCGTACTGAGAGAATGGCTGACCTGACAAGCCGTACTGAGAGAATGACTGACCTGACAAGCCATTCTGAGAAAATGGCTGACCTGACCAGCCATACTGAGAGAATGACTGACCTGACAAGCCGTACTGAGAGAATGGCTGACCTGACAAGCCGTACTGAGAGAATGGCTGACCTGACAAGCCGTACTGAGAGAATGACTGACCTGACAAGCCATACCGAGAGAATGGCTGACCTGACAAGCCGTACCGAGAGAATGGCTGACCTGACAAGCCATACTGAGAGAATGGCTGACCTGACAAGTCATACTGAGAGAATGACTGACCTGACAAGCCATACTGAGAGAATGACTGACCTGACCAGCCATACTGAGAGAATGGCTGACCTGACAAGCCATTCTGAGAGAATGGCTGACCTGACAAGTCATACTGAGAGAATGACTCACCTGACAAGCCGTACTGAGAGAATGACTGACCTGACTAGCCATTCTGAGAGAATGGCTGACCTGACAAGTCATACCGAGAGAATGGCTGACCTGACAAGCCGTACCGAGAGAATGGCTGACCTGACAAGCCATACCGAGAGAATGGCTGACCTGACAAGCCGTACTGAGAGAATGACTGACCTGACAAGCCATACTGAGAGAATGGCTGACCTGACAAGCCATACTGAGAGAATGACTGACCTGACAAGCCGTACTGAGAGAATGACTGACCTGACAAGCCGTACTGAGAGAATGACTGACCTGACAAGCCATACTGAGAGAATGGCTGACCTGACAAGCCGTACTGAGAGAATGACTGACCTGACAAGCCGTACTGAGAGAATGACTGACCTGACCAGCCATACTGAGAGAATGACTGACCTGACCAGCCATACTGAGAGAATGACTGACCTGACAAGCCGTACTGAGAGAATGACTGACCTGACCAGCCATACTGAGAGAATGACTGACCTGACCAGCCATACTGAGAGAATGACTGACCTGACAAGCCGTACTGAGAGAATGACTGACCTGACAAGCCGTACTGAGAGAATGACTGACCTGACAAGCCGTACTGAGAGAATGACTGACCTGACAAGCCGTACTGAGAGAATGGCTGACCTGACAAGCCGTACTGAGAGAATGACTGACCTGACAAGCCATTCTGAGAGAATGGCTGACCTGACCAGCCATACTGAGAGAATGACTGACCTGACAAGCCGTACTGAAAGAATGACTGACCTGACAAGTCATACTGAGAGAATGACTGACCTGACAAGTCATACTGAGAGAATGGCTGACCTGACAAGCCATACTGAGAGAATGGCTGACCTGACAAGCCATTCTGAGAGAATGGCTGACCTGACAAGCCATTCTGAGAGAATGGCTGACCTGACAAGTCATACTGAGAGAATGACTGACCTGACAAGTCATACTGAGAGAATGGCTGACCTGACAAGCCGTACTGAGAGAATGACTGACCTGACAAGCCATTCTGAGAGAATGGCTGACCTGACCAGCCATACTGAGAGAATGACTGACCTGACAAGCCGTACTGAGAGAATGACTGACCTGACAAGTCATACTGAGAGAATGGCTGACCTGACCAGCCATACTGAGAGAATGACTGACCTGACAAGCCGTACTGAGAGAATGACTGACCTGACAAGCCGTACTGAGAGAATGACTGACCTGACAAGTCATACTGAGAGAATGGCTGACCTGACAAGTCATACTGAGAGAATGGCTGACCTGACAAGCCATACTGAGAGAATGGCTGACCTGACAAGCCATACTGAGAGAATGGCTGACCTGACAAGCCGTACTGAGAGAATGACTGACCTGACAAGTCATACTGAGAGAATGGCTGACCTGACAAGTCATACTGAGAGAATGGCTGACCTGACCAGCCATACTGAGAGAATGGCTGACCTGACAAGCCATACTGAGAGAATGGCTGACCTGACAAGTCATACTCAGAGAATGGCTGACCTGACAAGCCATACTGAGAGAATGGCTGACCTGACAAGCCATACTGAGAGAATGGCTGACCTGACAAGCCGTACTGAGAGAATGGCTGACCTGACAAGCCATACTGAGAGAATGGCTGACCTGACAAGTCATACTGAGAGAATGACTGACCTGACAAGCCATACTGAGAGAATGACTGACCTGACAAGCCGCACTGAGAGAATGGCTGACCTGACCAGCCGTACTGAGAGAATGGCTGACCTGACAAGTCATACTGAGAGAATGGCTGACCTGACAAGCCATACTGAGAGAATGGCTGACCTGACAACCAGCCGTACTGAGAGAATGACTGACCTGACAAGCCGTACTGAGAGAATGGCTGACCTGACCAGCCATACTGAGAGAATGGCTGACCTGACAAGCCGTACTGAGAGAATGACTGACCTGACAAGTCGTACTGAGAGAATGGCTGACCTGACCAGCCATACTGAGAGAATGACTGACCTGACAAGCCGTACTGAGAGAATGGCTAACCTGACAAGCCGTACTGAGAGAATGGCTAACCTGACAAGCCGTACTGAGAGAATGGCTAACCTGACAAGCCGTACTGAGAGAATGACTGACCTGACCAGCCATACTGAGAGAATGGCTGACCTGACAAGTCATACTGAGAGAATGGCTGACCTGACAAGCCGTACTGAGAGAATGACTGACCTGACAAGCCGTACTGAGAGAATGACTGACCTGACAAGCCATACTGAGAGAATGGCTGACCTGACAAGTCATACTGAGAGAATGGCTAACCTGACAAGCCGTACTGAGAGAATGACTGACCTGACAAGCCATACTGAGAGAATGACTGACCTGACAAGCCGTACTGAGAGAATGGCTGACCTGACCAGCCATACTGAGAGAATGGCTGACCTGACAAGTCATACTGAGAGAATGGCTGACCTGACAAGCCGTACTGAGAGAATGGCTGACCTGACCAGCCATACTGAGAGAATGACTGACCTGACCAGCCATACTGAGAGAATGACTGACCTGACATGTCATACTGAGAGAATGGCTAACCTGACAAGCCATACTGAGAGAATGACTGACCTGACCAGCCATACTGAGAGAATGACTGACCTGACAAGCCATACTGAGAGAATGGCTGACCTGACCAGCCATACTGAGAGAATGACTGACCTGACAAGTCATACTGAGAGAATGGCTGACCTGACAAGCCGTACTGAGAGAATGACTGACCTGACAAGTCGTACTGAGAGAATGGCTGACCTGACCAGCCATACTGAGAGAATGACTGACCTGACAAGCCGTACTGAGAGAATGGCTAACCTGACAAGCCGTACTGAGAGAATGGCTAACCTGACAAGCCGTACTGAGAGAATGGCTAACCTGACAAGCCGTACTGAGAGAATGACTGACCTGACCAGCCATACTGAGAGAATGGCTGACCTGACAAGTCATACTGAGAGAATGGCTGACCTGACAAGCCGTACTGAGAGAATGACTGACCTGACAAGCCGTACTGAGAGAATGACTGACCTGACAAGCCATACTGAGAGAATGGCTGACCTGACAAGTCATACTGAGAGAATGGCTAACCTGACAAGCCGTACTGAGAGAATGACTGACCTGACAAGCCATACTGAGAGAATGACTGACCTGACAAGCCGTACTGAGAGAATGGCTGACCTGACCAGCCATACTGAGAGAATGGCTGACCTGACAAGTCATACTGAGAGAATGGCTGACCTGACAAGCCGTACTGAGAGAATGGCTGACCTGACCAGCCATACTGAGAGAATGACTGACCTGACCAGCCATACTGAGAGAATGACTGACCTGACATGTCATACTGAGAGAATGGCTAACCTGACAAGCCATACTGAGAGAATGACTGACCTGACCAGCCATACTGAGAGAATGACTGACCTGACAAGCCATACTGAGAGAATGGCTGACCTGACCAGCCATACTGAGAGAATGACTGACCTGACAAGTCATACTGAGAGAATGGCTGACCTGACAAGCCGTACTGAGAGAATGACTGACCTGACCAGCCGTACTGAGAGAATGACTGACCTGACAAGCCATACTGAGAGAATGACTGACCTGACAAGCCGTACTGAGAGAATGGCTGACCTGACAAGTCATACTGAGAGAATGGCTGACCTGACCAGCCATACTGAGAGAATGACTGACCTGACCAGCCATACTGAGAGAATGACTAACCTGACAAGCCATACTGAGAGAATGGCTGACCTGACCAGCCATACTGAGAGAATGACTGACCTGACAAGCCGTACTGAGAGAATGGCTGACCTGACCAGCCATACTGAGAGAATGACTGACCTGACCAGCCATACTGAGAGAATGACTAACCTGACAAGCCATACTGAGAGAATGGCTGACCTGACAAGTCATACTGAGAGAATGGCTGACATGACAAGCCGTACTGAGAGAATGACTGACCTGACAAGCCGTACTGAGAGAATGACTGACCTGACAAGCCATACTGAAAGAATGGCTGACCTGACAAGCCATACTGAGAGAATGGCTAACCTGACAAGCCGTACTGAGAGAATGACTGACCTGACAAGCCCTACTGAGAGAATGACTGACCTGACAAGCCGTACTGAGAGAATGGCTGACCTGACAAGTCATACTGAGAGAATGGCTGACCTGACAAGCCATACTGAGAGAATGGCTGACCTGACAAGCCATTTTGAGAGAATGGCTGACCTGACAAGCCATTCTGAGAGAATGGCTGACCTGACAAGTCATACTGAGAGAATGACTGACCTGACAAGTCATACTGAGAGAATGGCTGACCTGACAAGCCGTACTGAGAGAATGACTGACCTGACAAGCCATTCTGAGAGAATGGCTGACCTAACCAGCCATACTGAGAGAATGACTGACCTGACAAGCCGTACTGAGAGAATGACTGACCTGACAAGTCATACTGAGAGAATGGCTGACCTGACCAGCCATACTGAGAGAATGACTGACCTGACAAGCCGTACTGAGAGAATGACTGACCTGACAAGCCGTACTGAGAGAATGACTGACCTGACAAGTCATACTGAGAGAATGGCTGACCTGACAAGTCATACTGAGAGAATGGCTGACCTGACAAGCCATACTGAGAGAATGGCTGACCTGACAAGCCATACTGAGAGAATGACTGACCTGACAAGCCGTACTGAGAGAATGACTGACCTGACAAGTCATACTGAGAGAATGGCTGACCTGACAAGTCATACTGAGAGAATGGCTGACCTGACCAGCCATACTGAGAGAATGGCTGACCTGACAAGCCATACTGAGAGAATGGCTGACCTAACAAGTCATACTGAGAGAATGACTGACCTGACCAGCCATACTGAGAGAATGACTAACCTGACAAGCCATACTGAGAGAATGGCTGACCTGACCAGCCATACTGAGAGAATGACTGACCTGACAAGCCGTACTGAGAGAATGGCTGACCTGACCAGCCATACTGAGAGAATGACTGACCTGACCAGCCATACTGAGAGAATGACTAACCTGACAAGCCATACTGAGAGAATGGCTGACCTGACAAGTCATACTGAGAGAATGGCTGACCTGACAAGCCGTACTGAGAGAATGACTGACCTGACAAGCCGTACTGAGAGAATGACTGACCTGACAAGCCGTACTGAGAGAATGACTGACCTGACAAGTCATACTGAGAGAATGGCTGACCTGACAAGTCATACTGAGAGAATGGCTGACCTGACCAGCCATACTGAGAGAATGGCTGACCTGACAAGCCATACTGAGAGAATGGCTGACCTGACAAGTCATACTGAGAGAATGACTGACCTGACAAGCCATACTGAGAGAATGACTGACCTGACAAGCCATACTGAGAGAATGGCTGACCTGACAAGCCGTACTGAGAGAATGACTGACCTGACCAGCCATACTGAGAGAATGGCTAACCTGACAAGCCATTCTGAGAGAATGGCTGACCTGACAAGTCATACTGAGAGAATGACTGACCTGACAAGTCATACTGAGAGAATGGCTGACCTGACAAGTCATACTGAGAGAATGGCTGACCTGACAAGCCGTACTGAGAGAATGGCTGACCTGACCAGCCATACTGAGAGAATGACTGACCTGACAAGTCATACTGAGAGAATGGCTGACCTGACAAGCCATACTGAGAGAATGGCTGACCTGACAAGCCATTCTGAGAGAATGGCTGACCTGACAAGCCATTCTGAGAGAATGGCTGACCTGACAAGTCATACTGAGAGAATGACTGACCTGACAAGTCATACTGAGAGAATGGCTGACCTGACAAGCCGTACTGAGGGAATGACTGACCTGACAAGCCATTCTGAGAGAATGGCTGACCTGACCAGCCATACTGAGAGAATGACTGACCTGACAAGCCGTACTGAGAGAATGACTGACCTGACAAGTCATACTGAGAGAATGGCTGACCTGACCAGCCATACTGAGAGAATGACTGACCTGACAAGCCGTACTGAGAGAATGACTGACCTGACAAGCCGTACTGAGAGAATGACTGACCTGACAAGTCATACTGAGAGAATGGCTGACCTGACAAGTCATACTGAGAGAATGGCTGACCTGACAAGCCATACTGAGAGAATGGCTGACCTGACAAGCCATACTGAGAGAATGGCTGACCTGACAAGCCGTACTGAGAGAATGACTGACCTGACAAGTCATACTGAGAGAATGGCTGACCTGACAAGTCATACTGAGAGAATGGCTGACCTGACCAGCCATACTGAGAGAATGGCTGACCTGACAAGCCATACTGAGAGAATGGCTGACCTGACAAGTCATACTGAGAGAATGGCTGACCTGACAAGCCATACTGAGAGAATGGCTGACCTGACAAGCCATACTGAGAGAATGGCTGACCTGACAAGCCGTACTGAGAGAATGGCTGACCTGACAAGCCATACTGAGAGAATGGCTGACCTGACAAGTCATACTGAGAGAATGACTGACCTGACAAGCCATACTGAGAGAATGACTGACCTGACAAGCCGTACTGAGAGAATGGCTGACCTGACCAGCCGTACTGAGAGAATGGCTGACCTGACAAGTCATACTGAGAGAATGGCTGACCTGACAAGCCATACTGAGAGAATGGCTGACCTGACAACCAGCCGTACTGAGAGAATGACTGACCTGACAAGCCGTACTGAGAGAATGGCTGACCTGACCAGCCATACTGAGAGAATGGCTGACCTGACAAGCCGTACTGAGAGAATGACTGACCTGACAAGTCGTACTGAGAGAATGGCTGACCTGACCAGCCATACTGAGAGAATGACTGACCTGACAAGCCGTACTGAGAGAATGGCTAACCTGACAAGCCGTACTGAGAGAATGGCTAACCTGACAAGCCGTACTGAGAGAATGGCTAACCTGACAAGCCGTACTGAGAGAATGACTGACCTGACCAGCCATACTGAGAGAATGGCTGACCTGACAAGTCATACTGAGAGAATGGCTGACCTGACAAGCCGTACTGAGAGAATGACTGACCTGACAAGCCGTACTGAGAGAATGACTGACCTGACAAGCCATACTGAGAGAATGGCTGACCTGACAAGTCATACTGAGAGAATGGCTAACCTGACAAGCCGTACTGAGAGAATGACTGACCTGACAAGCCATACTGAGAGAATGACTGACCTGACAAGCCGTACTGAGAGAATGGCTGACCTGACCAGCCATACTGAGAGAATGGCTGACCTGACAAGTCATACTGAGAGAATGGCTGACCTGACAAGCCGTACTGAGAGAATGGCTGACCTGACCAGCCATACTGAGAGAATGACTGACCTGACCAGCCATACTGAGAGAATGACTGACCTGACATGTCATACTGAGAGAATGGCTAACCTGACAAGCCATACTGAGAGAATGACTGACCTGACCAGCCATACTGAGAGAATGACTGACCTGACAAGCCATACTGAGAGAATGGCTGACCTGACCAGCCATACTGAGAGAATGACTGACCTGACAAGTCATACTGAGAGAATGGCTGACCTGACAAGCCGTACTGAGAGAATGACTGACCTGACAAGTCGTACTGAGAGAATGGCTGACCTGACCAGCCATACTGAGAGAATGACTGACCTGACAAGCCGTACTGAGAGAATGGCTAACCTGACAAGCCGTACTGAGAGAATGGCTAACCTGACAAGCCGTACTGAGAGAATGGCTAACCTGACAAGCCGTACTGAGAGAATGACTGACCTGACCAGCCATACTGAGAGAATGGCTGACCTGACAAGTCATACTGAGAGAATGGCTGACCTGACAAGCCGTACTGAGAGAATGACTGACCTGACAAGCCGTACTGAGAGAATGACTGACCTGACAAGCCATACTGAGAGAATGGCTGACCTGACAAGTCATACTGAGAGAATGGCTAACCTGACAAGCCGTACTGAGAGAATGACTGACCTGACAAGCCATACTGAGAGAATGACTGACCTGACAAGCCGTACTGAGAGAATGGCTGACCTGACCAGCCATACTGAGAGAATGGCTGACCTGACAAGTCATACTGAGAGAATGGCTGACCTGACAAGCCGTACTGAGAGAATGGCTGACCTGACCAGCCATACTGAGAGAATGACTGACCTGACCAGCCATACTGAGAGAATGACTGACCTGACATGTCATACTGAGAGAATGGCTAACCTGACAAGCCATACTGAGAGAATGACTGACCTGACCAGCCATACTGAGAGAATGACTGACCTGACAAGCCATACTGAGAGAATGGCTGACCTGACCAGCCATACTGAGAGAATGACTGACCTGACAAGTCATACTGAGAGAATGGCTGACCTGACAAGCCGTACTGAGAGAATGACTGACCTGACCAGCCGTACTGAGAGAATGACTGACCTGACAAGCCGTACTGAGAGAATGACTGACCTGACAAGCCGTACTGAGAGAATGGCTGACCTGACAAGTCATACTGAGAGAATGGCTGACCTGACCAGCCATACTGAGAGAATGACTGACCTGACCAGCCATACTGAGAGAATGACTAACCTGACAAGCCATACTGAGAGAATGGCTGACCTGACCAGCCATACTGAGAGAATGACTGACCTGACAAGCCGTACTGAGAGAATGGCTGACCTGACCAGCCATACTGAGAGAATGACTGACCTGACCAGCCATACTGAGAGAATGACTAACCTGACAAGCCATACTGAGAGAATGGCTGACCTGACAAGTCATACTGAGAGAATGGCTGACATGACAAGCCGTACTGAGAGAATGACTGACCTGACAAGCCGTACTGAGAGAATGACTGACCTGACAAGCCATACTGAAAGAATGGCTGACCTGACAAGCCATACTGAGAGAATGGCTAACCTGACAAGCCGTACTGAGAGAATGACTGACCTGACAAGCCCTACTGAGAGAATGACTGACCTGACAAGCCGTACTGAGAGAATGGCTGACCTGACAAGTCATACTGAGAGAATGGCTGACCTGACAAGCCATACTGAGAGAATGGCTGACCTGACAAGCCATTCTGAGAGAATGGCTGACCTGATAAGCCATTCTGAGAGAATGGCTGACCTGACAAGTCATACTGAGAGAATGACTGACCTGACAAGTCATACTGAGAGAATGGCTGACCTGACAAGCCGTACTGAGAGAATGACTGACCTGACAAGCCATTCTGAGAGAATGGCTGACCTGACCAGCCATACTGAGAGAATGACTGACCTGACAAGCCGTACTGAGAGAATGACTGACCTGACAAGTCATACTGAGAGAATGGCTGACCTGACCAGCCATACTGAGAGAATGACTGACCTGACAAGCCGTACTGAGAGAATGACTGACCTGACAAGCCGTACTGAGAGAATGACTGACCTGACAAGTCATACTGAGAGAATGGCTGACCTGACAAGTCATACTGAGAGAATGGCTGACCTGACAAGCCATACTGAGAGAATGGCTGACCTGACAAGCCATACTGAGAGAATGACTGACCTGACAAGCCGTACTGAGAGAATGACTGACCTGACAAGCCATACTGAGAGAATGACTGACCTGACAAGCCGTACTGAGAGAATGGCTGACCTGACCAGCCATACTGAGAGAATGGCTGACCTGACAAGTCATACTGAGAGAATGGCTGACCTGACAAGCCGTACTGAGAGAATGGCTGACCTGACCAGCCATACTGAGAGAATGACTGACCTGACCAGCCATACTGAGAGAATGACTGACCTGACATGTCATACTGAGAGAATGGCTAACCTGACAAGCCATACTGAGAGAATGACTGACCTGACCAGCCATACTGAGAGAATGACTGACCTGACAAGCCATACTGAGAGAATGGCTGACCTGACCAGCCATACTGAGAGAATGACTGACCTGACAAGTCATACTGAGAGAATGGCTGACCTGACAAGCCGTACTGAGAGAATGACTGACCTGACAAGTCGTACTGAGAGAATGGCTGACCTGACCAGCCATACTGAGAGAATGACTGACCTGACAAGCCGTACTGAGAGAATGGCTAACCTGACAAGCCGTACTGAGAGAATGGCTAACCTGACAAGCCGTACTGAGAGAATGGCTAACCTGACAAGCCGTACTGAGAGAATGACTGACCTGACCAGCCATACTGAGAGAATGGCTGACCTGACAAGTCATACTGAGAGAATGGCTGACCTGACAAGCCGTACTGAGAGAATGACTGACCTGACAAGCCGTACTGAGAGAATGACTGACCTGACAAGCCATACTGAGAGAAT
Organism: Cyrtodaria siliqua; assembly: GCA_037043455.1. Taxonomy (NCBI): domain Eukaryota; kingdom Metazoa; phylum Mollusca; class Bivalvia; order Adapedonta; family Hiatellidae; genus Cyrtodaria; species Cyrtodaria siliqua. Next base: position 47,159 of record JAWPHD010011230.1, read on the forward strand.
GGCTGACCTGACAAGTCATACTGAGAGAATGGCTAACCTGACAAGCCGTACTGAGAGAATGACTGACCTGACAAGCCATACTGAGAGAATGACTGACCTGACAAGCCGTACTGAGAGAATGGCTGACCTGACCAGCCATACTGAGAGAATGGCTGACCTGACAAGTCATACTGAGAGAATGGCTGACCTGACAAGCCGTACTGAGAGAATGGCTGACCTGACCAGCCATACTGAGAGAATGACTGACCTGACCAGCCATACTGAGAGAATGACTGACCTGACATGTCATACTGAGAGAATGGCTAACCTGACAAGCCATACTGAGAGAATGACTGACCTGACCAGCCATACTGAGAGAATGACTGACCTGACAAGCCATACTGAGAGAATGGCTGACCTGACCAGCCATACTGAGAGAATGACTGACCTGACAAGTCATACTGAGAGAATGGCTGACCTGACAAGCCGTACTGAGAGAATGACTGACCTGACCAGCCGTACTGAGAGAATGACTGACCTGACAAGCCGTACTGAGAGAATGACTGACCTGACAAGCCGTACTGAGAGAATGGCTGACCTGACAAGTCATACTGAGAGAATGGCTGACCTGACCAGCCATACTGAGAGAATGACTGACCTGACCAGCCATACTGAGAGAATGACTAACCTGACAAGCCATACTGAGAGAATGGCTGACCTGACCAGCCATACTGAGAGAATGACTGACCTGACAAGCCGTACTGAGAGAATGGCTGACCTGACCAGCCATACTGAGAGAATGACTGACCTGACCAGCCATACTGAGAGAATGACTAACCTGACAAGCCATACTGAGAGAATGGCTGACCTGACAAGTCATACTGAGAGAATGGCTGACATGACAAGCCGTACTGAGAGAATGACTGACCTGACAAGCCGTACTGAGAGAATGACTGACCTGACAAGCCATACTGAAAGAATGGCTGACCTGACAAGCCATACTGAGAGAATGGCTAACCTGACAAGCCGTACTGAGAGAATGACTGACCTGACAAGCCCTACTGAGAGAATGACTGACCTGACAAGCCGTACTGAGAGAATGGCTGACCTGACAAGTCATACTGAGAGAATGGCTGACCTGACAAGCCATACTGAGAGAATGGCTGACCTGACAAGCCATTCTGAGAGAATGGCTGACCTGACAAGCCATTCTGAGAGAATGGCTGACCTGACAAGTCATACTGAGAGAATGACTGACCTGACAAGTCATACTGAGAGAATGGCTGACCTGACAAGCCGTACTGAGAGAATGACTGACCTGACAAGCCATTCTGAGAGAATGGCTGACCTGACCAGCCATACTGAGAGAATGACTGACCTGACAAGCCGTACTGAGAGAATGACTGACCTGACAAGTCATACTGAGAGAATGGCTGACCTGACCAGCCATACTGAGAGAATGACTGACCTGACAAGCCGTACTGAGAGAATGACTGACCTGACAAGCCGTACTGAGAGAATGACTGACCTGACAAGTCATACTGAGAGAATGGCTGACCTGACAAGTCATACTGAGAGAATGGCTGACCTGACAAGCCATACTGAGAGAATGGCTGACCTGACAAGCCATACTGAGAGAATGACTGACCTGACAAGCCGTACTGAGAGAATGACTGACCTGACAAGTCATACTGAGAGAATGGCTGACCTGACAAGTCATACTGAGAGAATGGCTGACCTGACCAGCCATACTGAGAGAATGGCTGACCTGACAAGCCATACTGAGAGAATGGCTGACCTAACAAGTCATACTGAGAGAATGACTGACCTGACCAGCCATACTGAGAGAATGACTAACCTGACAAGCCATACTGAGAGAATGGCTGACCTGACCAGCCATACTGAGAGAATGACTGACCTGACAAGCCGTACTGAGAGAATGGCTGACCTGACCAGCCATACTGAGAGAATGACTGACCTGACCAGCCATACTGAGAGAATGACTAACCTGACAAGCCATACTGAGAGAATGGCTGACCTGACAAGTCATACTGAGAGAATGGCTGACCTGACAAGCCGTACTGAGAGAATGACTGACCTGACAAGCCGTACTGAGAGAATGACTGACCTGACAAGCCGTACTGAGAGAATGACTGACCTGACAAGTCATACTGAGAGAATGGCTGACCTGACAAGTCATACTGAGAGAATGGCTGACCTGACCAGCCATACTGAGAGAATGGCTGACCTGACAAGCCATACTGAGAGAATGGCTGACCTGACAAGTCATACTGAGAGAATGACTGACCTGACAAGCCATACTGAGAGAATGACTGACCTGACAAGCCATACTGAGAGAATGGCTGACCTGACAAGCCGTACTGAGAGAATGACTGACCTGACCAGCCATACTGAGAGAATGGCTAACCTGACAAGCCATTCTGAGAGAATGGCTGACCTGACAAGTCATACTGAGAGAATGACTGACCTGACAAGTCATACTGAGAGAATGGCTGACCTGACAAGCCGTACTGAGAGAATGACTGACCTGACAAGCCATTCTGAGAGAATGGCTGACCTGACCAGCCATACTGAGAGAATGACTGACCTGACAAGCCGTACTGAGAGAATGACTGACCTGACAAGTCATACTGAGAGAATGACTGACCTGACCAGCCATACTGAGAGAATGACTGACCTGACAAGCCGTACTGAGAGAATGACTGACCTGACAAGCCGTACTGAGAAAATGACTGACCTGACAAGTCGTACTGAGAGAATGGCTGACCTGACAAGTCATACTGAGAGAATGGCTGACCTGACAAGCCATACTGAGAGAATGGCTGACCTGACAAGCCATACTGAGAGAATGGCTGACCTGACAAGCCGTACTGAGAGAATGGCTGACCTGACAAGTCGTACTGAGAGAATGGCTGACCTGACAAGTCGTACTGAGAGAATGGCTGACCTGACCAGCCATACTGAGAGAATGGCTGACCTGACAAGCCATACTGAGAGAATGGCTGACCTGACAAGTCATACTGAGAGAATGACTGACCTGACAAGCCGTACTGAGAGAATGGCTAACCTGACAAGCCGTACTGAGAGAATGGCTAACCTGACAAGCCGTACTGAGAGAATGGCTAACCTGACAAGCCGTACTGAGAGAATGACTGACCTGACCAGCCATACTGAGAGAATGGCTGACCTGACAAGTCATACTGAGAGAATGGCTGACCTGACAAGCCGTACTGAGAGAATGACTGACCTGACAAGCCGTAATGAGAGAATGACTGACCTGACAAGCCATACTGAGAGAATGGCTGACCTGACAAGTCATACTGAGAGAATGGCTAACCTGACAAGCCGTACTGAGAGAATGACTGACCTGACAAGCCATACTGAGAGAATGACTGACCTGACAAGCCGTACTGAGAGAATGGCTGACCTGACCAGCCATACTGAGAGAATGGCTGACCTGACAAGTCATACTGAGAGAATGGCTGACCTGACAAGCCGTACTGAGAGAATGGCTGACCTGACCAGCCATACTGAGAGAATGACTGACCTGACCAGCCATACTGAGAGAATGACTGACCTGACATGTCATACTGAGAGAATGGCTAACCTGACAAGCCATACTGAGAGAATGACTGACCTGACCAGCCATACTGAGAGAATGACTGACCTGACAAGCCATACTGAGAGAATGGCTGACCTGACCAGCCATACTGAGAGAATGACTGACCTGACAAGTCATACTGAGAGAATGGCTGACCTGACAAGCCGTACTGAGAGAATGACTGACCTGACCAGCCGTACTGAGAGAATGACTGACCTGACAAGCCATACTGAGAGAATGACTGACCTGACAAGCCGTACTGAGAGAATGGCTGACCTGACAAGTCATACTGAGAGAATGGCTGACCTGACCAGCCATACTGAGAGAATGACTGACCTGACCAGCCATACTGAGAGAATGACTGACCTGACAAGCCATACTGAGAGAATGGCTGACCTGACCAGCCATACTGAGAGAATGACTGACCTGACAAGCCGTACTGAGAGAATGGCTGACCTGACCAGCCAGACTGAGAGAATGACTGACCTGACCAGCCATACTGAGAGAATGACTAACCTGACAAGCCATACTGAGAGAATGACTGACCTGACAAGCCATACTGAGAGAATGGCTGACCTGACCAGCCATACTGAGAGAATGACTGACCTGACAAGCCGTACTGAGAGAATGGCTGACCTGACCAGCCAGACTGAGAGAATGACTGACCTGACCAGCCATACTGAGAGAATGACTAACCTGACAAGCCATACTGAGAGAATGGCTGACCTGACAAGTCATACTGAGAGAATGGCTGACCTGACAAGCCGTACTGAGAGAATGACTGACCTGACAAGCCGTACTGAGAGAATGACTGACCTGACCAGCCATACTGAGAGAATGACTGACCTGACCAGCCATACTGAGAGAATGACTGACCTGACAAGCCGTACTGAGAGAATGACTGACCTGACCAGCCATACTGAGAGAATGACTGACCTGACCAGCCATACTGAGAGAATGACTGACCTGACCAGCCATACTGAGAGAATGACTGACCTGACAAGCAGTACTGAGAGAATGACTGACCTGACAAGCCATACTGAGAGAATGACTGACCTGACAAGTCATACTGAGAGAATGACTGACCTGACAAGCCGTACTGAGAGAATGGCTGACCTGACAAGCCGTACTGAGAGAATGACTGACCTGACAAGCCATTCTGAGAAAATGGCTGACCTGACCAGCCATACTGAGAGAATGACTGACCTGACAAGCCGTACTGAGAGAATGGCTGACCTGACAAGCCGTACTGAGAGAATGGCTGACCTGACAAGCCGTACTGAGAGAATGACTGACCTGACAAGCCGTACCGAGAGAATGGCTGACCTGACAAGCCGTACCGAGAGAATGGCTGACCTGACAAGCCATACTGAGAGAATGGCTGACCTGACAAGTCATACTGAGAGAATGACTGACCTGACAAGCCATACTGAGAGAATGACTGACCTGACCAGCCATACTGAGAGAATGGCTGACCTGACAAGCCATTCTGAGAGAATGGCTGACCTGACAAGTCATACTGAGAGAATGACTCACCTGACAAGCCGTACTGAGAGAATGACTGACCTGACCAGCCATTCTGAGAGAATGGCTGACCTGACAAGTCATACCGAGAGAATGGCTGACCTGACAAGCCGTACCGAGAGAATGGCTGACCTGACAAGCCATACCGAGAGAATGGCTGACCTGACAAGCCGTACCGAGAGAATGACTGACCTGACAAGCCATACTGAGAGAATGGCTGACCTGACAAGCCATACTGAGAGAATGACTGACCTGACAAGCCGTACTGAGAGAATGACTGACCTGACAAGCCGTACTGAGAGAATGACTGACCTGACAAGCCATACTGAGAGAATGGCTGACCTGACAAGCCGTACTGAGAGAATGACTGACCTGACAAGCCGTACTGAGAGAATGACTGACCTGACCAGCCATACTGAGAGAATGACTGACCTGACCAGCCATACTGAGAGAATGACTGACCTGACAAGCCGTACTGAGAGAATGACTGACCTGACCAGCCATACTGAGAGAATGACTGACCTGACCAGCCATACTGAGAGAATGACTGACCTGACAAGCCGTACTGAGAGAATGACTGACCTGACAAGCCGTACTGAGAGAATGACTGACCTGACAAGCCGTACTGAGAGAATGACTGACCTGACAAGCCGTACTGAGAGAATGGCTGACCTGACAAGCCGTACTGAGAGAATGACTGACCTGACAAGCCATTCTGAGAGAATGGCTGACCTGACCAGCCATACTGAGAGAATGACTGACCTGACAAGCCGTACTGAAAGAATGACTGACCTGACAAGTCATACTGAGAGAATGACTGACCTGACAAGTCATACTGAGAGAATGGCTGACCTGACAAGCCATACTGAGAGAATGGCTGACCTGACAAGCCATTCTGAGAGAATGGCTGACCTGACAAGCCATTCTGAGAGAATGGCTGACCTGACAAGTCATACTGAGAGAATGACTGACCTGACAAGTCATACTGAGAGAATGGCTGACCTGACAAGCCGCACTGAGAGAATGACTGACCTGACAAGCCATTCTGAGAGAATGGCTGACCTGACCAGCCATACTGAGAGAATGACTGACCTGACAAGCCGTACTGAGAGAATGACTGACCTGACAAGTCATACTGAGAGAATGACTGACCTGACAAGCCGTACTGAGAGAATGGCTGACCTGACCAGCCAGACTGAGAGAATGACTGACCTGACCAGCCATACTGAGAGAATGACTAACCTGACAAGCCATACTGAGAGAATGGCTGACCTGACAAGTCATACTGAGAGAATGGCTGACCTGACAAGCCGTACTGAGAGAATGACTGACCTGACAAGCCGTACTGAGAGAATGACTGACCTGACCAGCCATACTGAGAGAATGACTGACCTGACCAGCCATACTGAGAGAATGACTGACCTGACAAGCCGTACTGAGAGAATGACTGACCTGACCAGCCATACTGAGAGAATGACTGACCTGACCAGCCATACTGAGAGAATGACTGACCTGACCAGCCATACTGAGAGAATGACTGACCTGACAAGCAGTACTGAGAGAATGACTGACCTGACAAGCCATACTGAGAGAATGACTGACCTGACAAGTCATACTGAGAGAATGACTGACCTGACAAGCCGTACTGAGAGAATGGCTGACCTGACAAGCCGTACTGAGAGAATGACTGACCTGACAAGCCATTCTGAGAAAATGGCTGACCTGACCAGCCATACTGAGAGAATGACTGACCTGACAAGCCGTACTGAGAGAATGGCTGACCTGACAAGCCGTACTGAGAGAATGGCTGACCTGACAAGCCGTACTGAGAGAATGACTGACCTGACAAGCCGTACCGAGAGAATGGCTGACCTGACAAGCCGTACCGAGAGAATGGCTGACCTGACAAGCCATACTGAGAGAATGGCTGACCTGACAAGTCATACTGAGAGAATGACTGACCTGACAAGCCATACTGAGAGAATGACTGACCTGACCAGCCATACTGAGAGAATGGCTGACCTGACAAGCCATTCTGAGAGAATGGCTGACCTGACAAGTCATACTGAGAGAATGACTCACCTGACAAGCCGTACTGAGAGAATGACTGACCTGACCAGCCATTCTGAGAGAATGGCTGACCTGACAAGTCATACCGAGAGAATGGCTGACCTGACAAGCCGTACCGAGAGAATGGCTGACCTGACAAGCCATACCGAGAGAATGGCTGACCTGACAAGCCGTACCGAGAGAATGACTGACCTGACAAGCCATACTGAGAGAATGGCTGACCTGACAAGCCATACTGAGAGAATGACTGACCTGACAAGCCGTACTGAGAGAATGACTGACCTGACAAGCCGTACTGAGAGAATGACTGACCTGACAAGCCATACTGAGAGAATGGCTGACCTGACAAGCCGTACTGAGAGAATGACTGACCTGACAAGCCGTACTGAGAGAATGACTGACCTGACCAGCCATACTGAGAGAATGACTGACCTGACCAGCCATACTGAGAGAATGACTGACCTGACAAGCCGTACTGAGAGAATGACTGACCTGACCAGCCATACTGAGAGAATGACTGACCTGACCAGCCATACTGAGAGAATGACTGACCTGACAAGCCGTACTGAGAGAATGACTGACCTGACAAGCCGTACTGAGAGAATGACTGACCTGACAAGCCGTACTGAGAGAATGACTGACCTGACAAGCCGTACTGAGAGAATGGCTGACCTGACAAGCCGTACTGAGAGAATGACTGACCTGACAAGCCATTCTGAGAGAATGGCTGACCTGACCAGCCATACTGAGAGAATGACTGACCTGACAAGCCGTACTGAAAGAATGACTGACCTGACAAGTCATACTGAGAGAATGACTGACCTGACAAGTCATACTGAGAGAATGGCTGACCTGACAAGCCATACTGAGAGAATGGCTGACCTGACAAGCCATTCTGAGAGAATGGCTGACCTGACAAGCCATTCTGAGAGAATGGCTGACCTGACAAGTCATACTGAGAGAATGACTGACCTGACAAGTCATACTGAGAGAATGGCTGACCTGACAAGCCGTACTGAGAGAATGACTGACCTGACAAGCCATTCTGAGAGAATGGCTGACCTGACCAGCCATACTGAGAGAATGACTGACCTGACAAGCCGTACTGAGAGAATGACTGACCTGACAAGTCATACTGAGAGAATGGCTGACCTGACCAGCCATACTGAGAGAATGACTGACCTGACAAGCCGTACTGAGAGAATGACTGACCTGACAAGCCGTACTGAGAGAATGACTGACCTGACAAATCATACTGAGAGAATGGCTGACCTGACAAGTCATACTGAGAGAATGGCTGACCTGACAAGCCATACTGAGAGAATGGCTGACCTGACAAGCCATACTGAGAGAATGGCTGACCTGACAAGCCGTACTGAGAGAATGACTGACCTGACAAGTCATACTGAGAGAATGGCTGACCTGACAAGTCATACTGAGAGAATGGCTGACCTGACCAGCCATACTGAGAGAATGGCTGACCTGACAAGCCATACTGAGAGAATGGCTGACCTGACAAGTCATACTCAGAGAATGGCTGACCTGACAAGCCATACTGAGAGAATGGCTGACCTGACAAGCCATACTGAGAGAATGGCTGACCTGACAAGCCGTACTGAGAGAATGGCTGACCTGACAAGCCATACTGAGAGAATGGCTGACCTGACAAGTCATACTGAGAGAATGACTGACCTGACAAGCCATACTGAGAGAATGACTGACCTGACAAGCCGTACTGAGAGAATGGCTGACCTGACCAGCCGTACTGAGAGAATGGCTGACCTGACAAGTCATACTGAGAGAATGGCTGACCTGACAAGCCATACTGAGAGAATGGCTGACCTGACAACCAGCCGTACTGAGAGAATGACTGACCTGACAAGCCGTACTGAGAGAATGGCTGACCTGACCAGCCATACTGAGAGAATGGCTGACCTGACAAGCCGTACTGAGAGAATGACTGACCTGATAAGTCGTACTGAGAGAATGGCTGACCTGACCAGCCATACTGAGAGAATGATTGACCTGACAAGCCGTACTGAGAGAATGGCTAACCTGACAAGCCGTACTGAGAGAATGGCTAACCTGACAAGCCGTACTGAGAGAATGGCTAACCTGACAAGCCGTACTGAGAGAATGATTGACCTGACCAGCCATACTGAGAGAATGGCTGACCTGACAAGTCATACTGAGAGAATGGCTGACCTGACAAGCCGTACTGAGAGAATGACTGACCTGACAAGCCGTACTGAGAGAATGACTGACCTGACAAGCCATACTGAGAGAATGGCTGACCTGACAAGTCATACTGAGAGAATGGCTAACCTGACAAGCCGTACTGAGAGAATGACTGACCTGACAAGCCATACTGAGAGAATGACTGACCTGACAAGCCGTACTGAGAGAATGGCCGACCTGACCAGCCATACTAAGAGAATGGCTGACCTGACAAGTCATACTGAGAGAATGGCTGACCTGACAAGCCGTACTGAGAGAATGGCTGACCTGACCAGCCATACTGAGAGAATGACTGACATGACCAGCCATACTGAGAGAATGACTGACCTGACATGTCATACTGAGAGAATGGCTAACCTGACAAGCCATACTGAGAGAATGACTGACCTGACCAGCCATACTGAGAGAATGACTGACCTGACAAGCCATACTGAGAGAATGGCTGACCTGACCAGCCATACTGAGAGAATGACTGACCTGACAAGTCATACTGAGAGAATGGCTGACCTGACAAGCCGTACTGAGAGAATGACTGACCTGACCAGCCGTACTGAGAGAATGACTGACCTGACAAGCCATACTGAGAGAATGACTGACCTGACAAGCCGTACTGAGAGAATGGCTGACCTGACAAGTCATACTGAGAGAATGGCTGACCTGACCAGCCATACTGAGAGAATGACTGACCTGACCAGCCATACTGAGAGAATGACTAACCTGACAAGCCATACTGAGAGAATGGCTGACCTGACCAGCCATACTGAGAGAATGACTGACCTGACAAGCCGTACTGAGAGAATGGCTGACCTGACCAGCCATACTGAGAGAATGACTGACCTGACCAGCCATACTGAGAGAATGACTAACCTGACAAGCCATACTGAGAGAATGGCTGACCTGACAAGTCATACTGAGAGAATGGCTGACATGACAAGCCGTACTGAGAGAATGACTGACCTGACAAGCCGTACTGAGAGAATGACTGACCTGACAAGCCATACTGAAAGAATGGCTGACCTGACAAGCCATACTGAGAGAATGGCTAACCTGACAAGCCGTACTGAGAGAATGACTGACCTGACAAGCCCTACTGAGAGAATGACTGACCTGACAAGCCGTACTGAGAGAATGGCTGACCTGACAAGTCATACTGAGAGAATGGCTGACCTGACAAGCCATACTGAGAGAATGGCTGACCTGACAAGCCATTCTGAGAGAATGGCTGACCTGACAAGCCATTCTGAGAGAATGGCTGACCTGACAAGTCATTCTGAGAGAATGACTGACCTGACAAGTCATACTGAGAGAATGGCTGACCTGACAAGCCGTACTGAGAGAATGACTGACCTGACAAGCCATTCTGAGAGAATGGCTGACCTGACCAGCCATACTGAGAGAATGACTGACCTGACAAGCCGTACTGAGAGAATGACTGACCTGACAAGTCATACTGAGAGAATGGCTGACCTGACCAGCCATACTGAGAGAATGACTGACCTGACAAGCCGTACTGAGAGAATGACTGACCTGACAAGCCGTACTGAGAGAATGACTGACCTGACAAGTCATACTGAGAGAATGGCTGACCTGACAAGTCATACTGAGAGAATGGCTGACCTGACCAGCCATACTGAGAGAATGACTGACCTGACAAGCCGTACTGAGAGAATGACTGACCTGACAAGCCGTACTGAGAGAATGACTGACCTGACAAGTCATACTGAGAGAATGGCTGACCTGACAAGTCATACTGAGAGAATGGCTGACCTGACAAGCCATACTGAGAGAATGGCTGACCTGACAAGCCATACTGAGAGAATGACTGACCTGACAAGCCGTACTGAGAGAATGACTGACCTGACAAGTCATACTGAGAGAATGGCTGACCTGACAAGTCATACTGAGAGAATGGCTGACCTGACCAGCCATACTGAGAGAATGGCTGACCTGACAAGCCATACTGAGAGAATGGCTGACCTAACAAGTCATACTGAGAGAATGACTGACCTGACCAGCCATACTGAGAGAATGACTAACCTGACAAGCCATACTGAGAGAATGGCTGACCTGACCAGCCATACTGAGAGAATGACTGACCTGACAAGCCGTACTGAGAGAATGGCTGACCTGACCAGCCATACTGAGAGAATGACTGACCTGACCAGCCATACTGAGAGAATGACTAACCTGACAAGCCATACTGAGAGAATGGCTGACCTGACAAGTCATACTGAGAGAATGGCTGACCTGACAAGCCGTACTGAGAGAATGACTGACCTGACAAGCCGTACTGAGAGAATGACTGACCTGACAAGCCGTACTGAGAGAATGACTGACCTGACAAGTCATACTGAGAGAATGGCTGACCTGACAAGTCATACTGAGAGAATGGCTGACCTGACCAGCCATACTGAGAGAATGGCTGACCTGACAAGCCATACTGAGAGAATGGCTGACCTGACAAGTCATACTGAGAGAATGACTGACCTGACAAGCCATACTGAGAGAATGACTGACCTGACAAGCCATACTGAGAGAATGGCTGACCTGACAAGCCGTACTGAGAGAATGACTGACCTGACCAGCCATACTGAGAGAATGGCTGACCTGACAAGCCATACTGAGAGAATGGCTGACCTAACAAGTCATACTGAGAGAATGACTGACCTGACCAGCCATACTGAGAGAATGACTAACCTGACAAGCCATACTGAGAGAATGGCTGACCTGACCAGCCATACTGAGAGAATGACTGACCTGACAAGCCGTACTGAGAGAATGGCTGACCTGACCAGCCATACTGAGAGAATGACTGACCTGACCAGCCATACTGAGAGAATGACTAACCTGACAAGCCATACTGAGAGAATGGCTGACCTGACAAGTCATACTGAGAGAATGGCTGACCTGACAAGCCGTACTGAGAGAATGACTGACCTGACAAGCCGTACTGAGAGAATGACTGACCTGACAAGCCGTACTGAGAGAATGACTGACCTGACAAGTCATACTGAGAGAATGGCTGACCTGACAAGTCATACTGAGAGAATGGCTGACCTGACCAGCCATACTGAGAGAATGGCTGACCTGACAAGCCATACTGAGAGAATGGCTGACCTGACAAGTCATACTGAGAGAATGACTGACCTGACAAGCCATACTGAGAGAATGACTGACCTGACAAGCCATACTGAGAGAATGGCTGACCTGACAAGCCGTACTGAGAGAATGACTGACCTGACCAGCCATACTGAGAGAATGGCTAACCTGACAAGCCATTCTGAGAGAATGGCTGACCTGACAAGTCATACTGAGAGAATGACTGACCTGACAAGTCATACTGAGAGAATGGCTGACCTGACAAGCCGTACTGAGAGAATGACTGACCTGACAAGCCATTCTGAGAGAATGGCTGACCTGACCAGCCATACTGAGAGAATGACTGACCTGACAAGCCGTACTGAGAGAATGACTGACCTGACAAGTCATACTGAGAGAATGACTGACCTGACCAGCCATACTGAGAGAATGACTGACCTGACAAGCCGTACTGAGAGAATGACTGACCTGACAAGCCGTACTGAGAAAATGACTGACCTGACAAGTCGTACTGAGAGAATGGCTGACCTGACAAGTCATACTGAGAGAATGGCTGACCTGACAAGCCATACTGAGAGAATGGCTGACCTGACAAGCCATACTGAGAGAATGGCTGACCTGACAAGCCGTACTGAGAGAATGGCTGACCTGACAAGTCGTACTGAGAGAATGGCTGACCTGACAAGTCGTACTGAGAGAATGGCTGACCTGACCAGCCATACTGAGAGAATGGCTGACCTGACAAGCCATACTGAGAGAATGGCTGACCTGACAAGTCATACTGAGAGAATGGCTGACCTGACAAGCCATACTGAGAGAATGGCTGATCTGACAAGCCATACTGAGAGAATGGCTGACCTGACAAGCCGTACTGAGAGAATGGCTGACCTGACAAGCCATACTGAGAGAATGGCTGACCTGACAAGTCATACTGAGAGAATGACTGACCTGACAAGCCATACTGAGAGAATGACTGACCTGACAAGCCGTACTGAGAGAATGACTGACCTGACAAGCCGTACTGAGAGAATGGCTGACCTGACCAGCCGTACTGAGAGAATGGCTGACCTGACAAGTCATACTGAGAGAATGGCTGACCTGACAAGCCATACTGAGAGAATGGCTGACCTGACAACCAGCCGTACTGAGAGAATGACTGACCTGACAAGCCGTACTGAGAGAATGGCTGACCTGACCAGCCATACTGAGAGAATGGCTGACCTGACAAGCCGTACTGAGAGAATGACTGACCTGACAAGTCGTACTGAGAGAATGGCTGACCTGACCAGCCATACTGAGAGAATGACTGACCTGACAAGCCTTACTGAGAGAATGGCTAACCTGACAAGCCGTACTGAGAGAATGGCTAACCTGACAAGCCGTACTGAGAGAATGGCTAACCTGACAAGCCGTACTGAGAGAATGACTGACCTGACCAGCCATACTGAGAGAATGGCTGACCTGACAAGTCATACTGAGAGAATGGCTGACCTGACAAGCCGTACTGAGAGAATGACTGACCTGACAAGCCGTACTGAGAGAATGACTGACCTGACAAGCCATACTGAGAGAATGGCTGACCTGACAAGTCATACTGAGAGAATGGCTAACCTGACAAGCCGTACTGAGAGAATGACTGACCTGACAAGCCATACTGAGAGAATGACTGACCTGACAAGCCGTACTGAGAGAATGGCTGACCTGACCAGCCATACTGAGAGAATGGCTGACCTGACAAGTCATACTGAGAGAATGGCTGACCTGACAAGCCGTACTGAGAGAATGACTGACCTGACAAGCCGTACTGAGAGAATGACTGACCTGACAAGCCGTACTGAGAGAATGACTGACCTGACAAGTCATACTGAGAGAATGGCTGACCTGACAAGTCATACTGAGAGAATGGCTGACCTGACCAGCCATACTGAGAGAATGGCTGACCTGACAAGCCATACTGAGAGAATGGCTGACCTGACAAGTCATACTGAGAGAATGACTGACCTGACAAGCCATACTGAGAGAATGACTGACCTGACAAGCCATACTGAGAGAATGGCTGACCTGACAAGCCGTACTGAGAGAATGACTGACCTGACCAGCCATACTGAGAGAATGGCTAACCTGACAAGCCATTCTGAGAGAATGGCTGACCTGACAAGTCATACTGAGAGAATGACTGACCTGACAAGTCATACTGAGAGAATGGCTGACCTGACAAGCCGTACTGAGAGAATGACTGACCTGACAAGCCATTCTGAGAGAATGGCTGACCTGACCAGCCATACTGAGAGAATGACTGACCTGACAAGCCGTACTGAGAGAATGACTGACCTGACAAGTCATACTGAGAGAATGACTGACCTGACCAGCCATACTGAGAGAATGACTGACCTGACAAGCCGTACTGAGAGAATGACTGACCTGACAAGCCGTACTGAGAAAATGACTGACCTGACAAGTCGTACTGAGAGAATGGCTGACCTGACAAGTCATACTGAGAGAATGGCTGACCTGACAAGCCATACTGAGAGAATGGCTGACCTGACAAGCCATACTGAGAGAATGGCTGACCTGACAAGCCGTACTGAGAGAATGGCTGACCTGACAAGTCGTACTGAGAGAATGGCTGACCTGACAAGTCGTACTGAGAGAATGGCTGACCTGACCAGCTATACTGAGAGAATGGCTGACCTGACAAGCCATACTGAGAGAATGGCTGACCTGACAAGTCATACTGAGAGAATGGCTGACCTGACAAGACATACTGAGAGAATGGCTGATCTGACAAGCCATACTGAGAGAATGGCTGACCTGACAAGCCGTACTGAGAGAATGGCTGACCTGACAAGCCATACTGAGAGAATGGCTGACCTGACAAGTCATACTGAGAGAATGACTGACCTGACAAGCCATACTGAGAGAATGACTGACCTGACAAGCCGTACTGAGAGAATGACTGACCTGACAAGCCGTACTGAGAGAATGGCTGACCTGACCAGCCGTACTGAGAGAATGGCTGACCTGACAAGTCATACTGAGAGAATGGCTGACCTGACAAGCCATACTGAGAGAATGGCTGACCTGACAACCAGCCGTACTGAGAGAATGACTGACCTGACAAGCCGTACTGAGAGAATGGCTGACCTGACCAGCCATACTGAGAGAATGGCTGACCTGACAAGCCGTACTGAGAGAATGACTGACCTGACAAGTCGTACTGAGAGAATGGCTGACCTGACCAGCCATACTGAGAGAATGACTGACCTGACAAGCCGTACTGAGAGAATGGCTAACCTGACAAGCCGTACTGAGAGAATGGCTAACCTGACAAGCCGTACTAAGAGAATGGCTAACCTGACAAGCCGTACTGAGAGAATGACTGACCTGACCAGCCATACTGAGAGAATGGCTGACCTGACAAGTCATACTGAGAGAATGGCTGACCTGACAAGCCGTACTGAGAGAATGACTGACCTGACAAGCCGTACTGAGAGAATGACTGACCTGACAAGCCATACTGAGAGAATGGCTGACCTGACAAGTCATACTGAGAGAATGGCTAACCTGACAAGCCGTACTGAGAGAATGACTGACCTGACAAGCCATACTGAGAGAATGACTGACCTGACAAGCCGTACTGAGAGAATGGCTGACCTGACCAGCCATACTGAGAGAATGGCTGACCTGACAAGTCATACTGAGAGAATGGCTGACCTGACAAGCCGTACTGAGAGAATGGCTGACCTGACCAGCCATACTGAGAGAATGACTGACCTGACCAGCCATACTGAGAGAATGACTGACCTGACATGTCATACTGAGAGAATGGCTAACCTGACAAGCCATACTGAGAGAATGACTGACCTGACCAGCCATACTGAGAGAATGACTGACCTGACAAGCCATACTGAGAGAATGGCTGACCTGACCAGCCATACTGAGAGAATGACTGACCTGACAAGTCATACTGAGAGAATGGCTGACCTGACAAGCCGTACTGAGAGAATGACTGACCTGACCAGCCGTACTGAGAGAATGACTGACATGACAAGCCATACTGAGAGAATGACTGACCTGACAAGCCGTACTGAGAGAATGGCTGACCTGACAAGTCATACTGAGAGAATGGCTGACCTGACCAGCCATACTGAGAGAATGACTGACCTGACCAGCCATACTGAGAGAATGACTAACCTGACAAGCCATACTGAGAGAATGGCTGACCTGACCAGCCATACTGAGAGAATGACTGACCTGACAAGCCGTACTGAGAGAATGGCTGACCTGACCAGCCATACTGAGAGAATGACTGACCTGACCAGCCATACTGAGAGAATGACTAACCTGACAAGCCATACTGAGAGAATGGCTGACCTGACAAGTCATACTGAGAGAATGGCTGACCTGACAAGCCGTACTGAGAGAATGACTGACCTGACAAGCCGTACTGAGAGAATGACTGACCTGACAAGCCATACTGAAAGAATGGCTGACCTGACAAGCCATACTGAGAGAATGGCTAACCTGACAAGCCGTACTGAGAGAATGACTGACCTGACAATCCATACTGAGAGAATGACTGACCTGACAAGCCGTACTGAGAGAATGGCTGACCTGACAAGTCATACTGAGAGAATGGCTGACCTGACAAGCCATACTGAGAGAATGGCTGACCTGACAAGCCATTCTGAGAGAATGGCTGACCTGACAAGCCATACTGAGAGAATGACTGACCTGACAAGTCATACTGAGAGAATGGCTGACCTGACAAGCCGTACTGAGAGAATGACTGACCTGACAAGCCATTCTGAGAGAATGGCTGACCTGACCAGCCATACTGAGAGAATGACTGACCTGACAAGCCGTACTGAGAGAATGACTGACCTGACAAGTCATACTGAGAGAATGGCTGACCTGACCAGCCATACTGAGAGAATGACTGACCTGAAAAGCCGTACTGAGAGAATGACTGACCTGACAAGCCGTACTGAGAGAATGACTGACCTGACAAGTCATACTGAGAGAATGGCTGACCTGACAAGTCATACTGAGAGAATGGCTGACCTGACAAGCCATACTGAGAGAATGGCTGACCTGACAAGCCATACTGAGAGAATGACTGACCTGACAAGCCGTACTGAGAGAATGACTGACCTGACAAGTCATACTGAGAGAATGGCTGACCTGACAAGTCATACTGAGAGAATGGCTGACCTGACCAGCCATACTGAGAGAATGGCTGACCTGACAAGCCATACTGAGAGAATGGCTGACCTGACAAGTCATACTGAGAGAATGACTGACCTGACCAGCCATACTGAGAGAATGACTAACCTGACAAGCCATACTGAGAGAATGGCTGACCTGACCAGCCATACTGAGAGAATGGCTGACCTGACCAGCCATACTGAGAGAATGACTGACCTGACCAGCCATACTGAGAGAATGACTAACCTGACAAGCCATACTGAGAGAATGGCTGACCTGACCAGCCATACTGAGAGAATGGCTGACCTGACAAGTCATACTGAGAGAATGGCTGACCTGACAAGCCGTACTGAGAGAATGGCTGACCTGACCAGCCATACTGAGAGAATGACTGACCTGACCAGCAATACTGAGAGAATGACTGACCTGACATGTCATACTGAGAGAATGGCTAACCTGACAAGCCATACTGAGAGAATGACTGACCTGACCAGCCATACTGAGAGAATGACTGACCTGACAAGCCATACTGAGAGAATGGCTGACCTGACCAGCCATACTGAGAGAATGACTGACCTGACAAGTCATACTGAGAGAATGGCTGACCTGACAAGCCGTACTGAGAGAATGACTGACCTGACCAGCCGTACTGAGAGAATGACTGACCTGACAAGTCATACTGAGAGAATGACTGACCTGACAAGCCGTACTGAGAGAATGGCTGACCTGACAAGTCATACTGAGAGAATGGCTGACCTGACCAGCCATACTGAGAGAATGACTGACCTGACCAGCCATACTGAGAGAATGACTAACCTGACAAGCCATACTGAGAGAATGGCTGACCTGACCAGCCATACTGAGAGAATGACTGACCTGACAAGCCGTACTGAGAGAATAGCTGACCTGACCAGCCATACTGAGAGAATGACTGACCTGACCAGCCATACTGAGAGAATGACTAACCTGACAAGCCATACTGAGAGAATGGCTGACCTGACAAGTCATACTGAGAGAATGGCTGACCTGACAAGCCGTACTGAGAGAATGACTGACCTGACAAGCCGTACTGAGAGAATGACTGACCTGACAAGCCATACTGAAAGAATGGCTGACCTGACAAGCCATACTGAGAGAATGGCTAACCTGACAAGCCGTACTGAGAGAATGACTGACCTGACAATCCATACTGAGAGAATGACTGACCTGACAAGCCGTACTGAGAGAATGGCTGACCTGACAAGTCATACTGAGAGAATGGCTGACCTGACAAGCCATACTGAGAGAATGGCTGACCTGACAAGCCATTCTGAGAGAATGGCTGACCTGACAAGCCATACTGAGAGAATGACTGACCTGACAAGTCATACTGAGAGAATGGCTGACCTGACAAGCCGTACTGAGAGAATGACTGACCTGACAAGCCATTCTGAGAGAATGGCTGACCTGACCAGCCATACTGAGAGAATGACTGACCTGACAAGCCGTACTGAGAGAATGACTGACCTGACAAGCCGTACTGAGAGAATGACTGACCTGACAAGTCATACTGAGAGAATGGCTGACCTGACAAGTCATACTGAGAGAATGGCTGACCTGACCAGCCATACTGAGAGAATGACTGACCTGACAAGCCGTACTGAGAGAATGACTGACCTGACAAGCCGTACTGAGAGAATGACTGACCTGACAAGTCATACTGAGAGAATGGCTGACCTGACAAGTCATACTGAGAGAATGGCTGACCTGACAAGCCATACTGAGAGAATGGCTGACCTGACAAGCCATACTGAGAGAATGACTGACCTGACAAGCCGTACTGAGAGAATGACTGACCTGACAAGTCATACTGAGAGAATGGCTGACCTGACAAGTCATACTGAGAGAATGGCTGACCTGACCAGCCATACTGAGAGAATGGCTGACCTGACAAGCCATACTGAGAGAATGGCTGACCTAACAAGTCATACTGAGAGAATGACTGACCTGACCAGCCATACTGAGAGAATGACTAACCTGACAAGCCATACTGAGAGAATGGCTGACCTGACCAGCCATACTGAGAGAATGACTGACCTGACAAGCCGTACTGAGAGAATGGCTGACCTGACCAGCCATACTGAGAGAATGACTGACCTGACCAGCCATACTGAGAGAATGACTAACCTGACAAGCCATACTGAGAGAATGGCTGACCTGACAAGTCATACTGAGAGAATGGCTGACCTGACAAGCCGTACTGAGAGAATGACTGACCTGACAAGCCGTACTGAGAGAATGACTGACCTGACAAGCCGTACTGAGAGAATGACTGACCTGACAAGTCATACTGAGAGAATGGCTGACCTGACAAGTCATACTGAGAGAATGGCTGACCTGACCAGCCATACTGAGAGAATGGCTGACCTGACAAGCCATACTGAGAGAATGGCTGACCTGACAAGTCATACTGAGAGAATGACTGACCTGACAAGCCATACTGAGAGAATGACTGACCTGACAAGCCATACTGAGAGAATGGCTGACCTGACAAGCCGTACTGAGAGAATGACTGACCTGACCAGCCATACTGAGAGAATGGCTGACCTGACAAGCCATACTGAGAGAATGGCTGACCTAACAAGTCATACTGAGAGAATGACTGACCTGACCAGCCATACTGAGAGAATGACTAACCTGACAAGCCATACTGAGAGAATGGCTGACCTGACCAGCCATACTGAGAGAATGACTGACCTGACAAGCCGTACTGAGAGAATGGCTGACCTGACCAGCCATACTGAGAGAATGACTGACCTGACCAGCCATACTGAGAGAATGACTAACCTGACAAGCCATACTGAGAGAATGGCTGACCTGACAAGTCATACTGAGAGAATGGCTGACCTGACAAGCCGTACTGAGAGAATGACTGACCTGACAAGCCGTACTGAGAGAATGACTGACCTGACAAGCCGTACTGAGAGAATGACTGACCTGACAAGTCATACTGAGAGAATGGCTGACCTGACAAGTCATACTGAGAGAATGGCTGACCTGACCAGCCATACTGAGAGAATGGCTGACCTGACAAGCCATACTGAGAGAATGGCTGACCTGACAAGTCATACTGAGAGAATGACTGACCTGACAAGCCATACTGAGAGAATGACTGACCTGACAAGCCATACTGAGAGAATGGCTGACCTGACAAGCCGTACTGAGAGAATGACTGACCTGACCAGCCATACTGAGAGAATGGCTAACCTGACAAGCCATTCTGAGAGAATGGCTGACCTGACAAGTCATACTGAGAGAATGACTGACCTGACAAGTCATACTGAGAGAATGGCTGACCTGACAAGCCGTACTGAGAGAATGACTGACCTGACAAGCCATTCTGAGAGAATGGCTGACCTGACCAGCCATACTGAGAGAATGACTGACCTGACAAGCCGTACTGAGAGAATGACTGACCTGACAAGTCATACTGAGAGAATGACTGACCTGACCAGCCATACTGAGAGAATGACTGACCTGACAAGCCGTACTGAGAGAATAACTGACCTGACAAGCCGTACTGAGAAAATGACTGACCTGACAAGTCGTACTGAGAGAATGGCTGACCTGACAAGTCATACTGAGAGAATGGCTGACCTGACAAGCCATACTGAGAGAATGGCTGACCTGACAAGCCATACTGAGAGAATGGCTGACCTGACCAGCCATACTGAGAGAATGACTGACCTGACAAGCCGTACTGAGAGAATGACTGACCTGACAAGCCGTACTGAGAGAATGACTGACCTGACAAGTCATACTGAGAGAATGGCTGACCTGACAAGTCATACTGAGAGAATGGCTGACCTGACAAGCCATACTGAGAGAATGGCTGACCTGACAAGCCATACTGAGAGAATGACTGACCTGACAAGCCGTACTGAGAGAATGACTGACCTGACAAGTCATACTGAGAGAATGGCTGACCTGACAAGTCATACTGAGAGAATGGCTGACCTGACCAGCCATACTGAGAGAATGGCTGACCTGACAAGCCATACTGAGAGAATGGCTGACCTAACAAGTCATACTGAGAGAATGACTGACCTGACCAGCCATACTGAGAGAATGACTAACCTGACAAGCATACTGAGAGAATGGCTGACCTGACCAGCCATACTGAGAGAATGACTGACCCTGACAAGCCGTACTGAGAGAATGGCTGACCTGACCAGCCATACTGAGAGAATGACTGACCTGACCAGCCATACTGAGAGAATGACTAACCTGACAAGCCATACTGAGAGAATGGCTGACCTGACAAGTCATACTGAGAGAATGGCTGACCTGACAAGCCGTACTGAGAGAATGACTGACCTGACAAGCCGTACTGAGAGAATGACTGACCTGACAAGCGTACTGAGAGAATGACTGACCTGACAAGTCATACTGAGAGAATGGCTGACCTGACAAGTCATACTGAGAGAATGGCTGACCTGACCAGCCATACTGAGAGAATGGCTGACCTGACAAGCCATACTGAGAGAATGGCTGACCTGACAAGTCATACTGAGAGAATGACTGACCTGACAAGCCATACTGAGAGAATGACTGACCTGACAAGCCATACTGAGAGAATGGCTGACCTGACAAGCCGTACTGAGAGAATGACTGACCTGACCAGCCATACTGAGAGAATGGCTGACCTGACAAGCCATACTGAGAGAATGGCTGACCTAACAAGTCATACTGAGAGAATGACTGACCTGACCAGCCATACTGAGAGAATGACTAACCTGACAAGCCATACTGAGAGAATGGCTGACCTGACCAGCCATACTGAGAGAATGACTGACCTGACAAGCCGTACTGAGAGAATGGCTGACCTGACCAGCCATACTGAGAGAATGACTGACCTGACCAGCCATACTGAGAGAATGACTAACCTGACAAGCCATACTGAGAGAATGGCTGACCTGACAAGTCATACTGAGAGAATGGCTGACCTGACAAGCCGTACTGAGAGAATGACTGACCTGACAAGCCGTACTGAGAGAATGACTGACCTGACAAGCCGTACTGAGAGAATGACTGACCTGACAAGTCATACTGAGAGAATGGCTGACCTGACAAGTCATACTGAGAGAATGGCTGACCTGACCAGCCATACTGAGAGAATGGCTGACCTGACAAGCCATACTGAGAGAATGGCTGACCTGACAAGTCATACTGAGAGAATGACTGACCTGACAAGCCATACTGAGAGAATGACTGACCTGACAAGCCATACTGAGAGAATGGCTGACCTGACAAGCCGTACTGAGAGAATGACTGACCTGACCAGCCATACTGAGAGAATGGCTAACCTGACAAGCCATTCTGAGAGAATGGCTGACCTGACAAGTCATACTGAGAGAATGACTGACCTGACAAGTCATACTGAGAGAATGGCTGACCTGACAAGCCGTACTGAGAGAATGACTGACCTGACAAGCCATTCTGAGAGAATGGCTGACCTGACCAGCCATACTGAGAGAATGACTGACCTGACAAGCCGTACTGAGAGAATGACTGACCTGACAAGTCATACTGAGAGAATGACTGACCTGACCAGCCATACTGAGAGAATGACTGACCTGACAAGCCGTACTGAGAGAATAACTGACCTGACAAGCCGTACTGAGAAAATGACTGACCTGACAAGTCGTACTGAGAGAATGGCTGACCTGACAAGTCATACTGAGAGAATGGCTGACCTGACAAGCCATACTGAGAGAATGGCTGACCTGACAAGCCATACTGAGAGAATGGCTGACCTGACAAGCCGTACTGAGAGAATGGCTGACCTGACAAGTCGTACTGAGAGAATGGCTGACCTGACAAGTCGTACTGAGAGAATGGCTGACCTGACCAGCCATACTGAGAGAATGGCTGACCTGACAAGCCATACTGAGAGAATGGCTGACCTGACAAGTCATACTGAGAGAATGGCTGACCTGACAAGCCATACTGAGAGAATGGCTGATCTGACAAGCCATACTGAGAGAATGGCTGACCTGACAAGCCGTACTGAGAGAATGGCTGACCTGACAAGCCATACTGAGAGAATGGCTGACCTGACAAGTCATACTGAGAGAATGACTGACCTGACAAGCCATACTGAGAGAATGACTGACCTGACAAGCCGTACTGAGAGAATGACTGACCTGACAAGCCGTACTGAGAGAATGGCTGACCTGACCAGCCGTACTGAGAGAATGGCTGACCTGACAAGTCATACTGAGAGAATGGCTGACCTGACAAGCCATACTGAGAGAATGGCTGACCTGACAACCAGCCGTACTGAGAGAATGACTGACCTGACAAGCCGTACTGAGAGAATGGCTGACCTGACCAGCCATACTGAGAGAATGGCTGACCTGACAAGCCGTACTGAGAGAATGACTGACCTGACAAGTCGTACTGAGAGAATGGCTGACCTGACCAGCCATACTGAGAGAATGACTGACCTGACAAGCCGTACTGAGAGAATGGCTAACCTGACAAGCCGTACTGAGAGAATGGCTAACCTGACAAGCCGTACTGAGAGAATGGCTAACCTGACAAGCCGTACTGAGAGAATGACTGACCTGACCAGCCATACTGAGAGAATGGCTGACCTGACAAGTCATACTGAGAGAATGGCTGACCTGACAAGCCGTACTGAGAGAATGACTGACCTGACAAGCCGTACTGAGAGAATGACTGACCTGACAAGCCATACTGAGAGAATGGCTGACCTGACAAGTCATACTGAGAGAATGGCTAACCTGACAAGCCGTACTGAGAGAATGACTGACCTGACAAGCCATACTGAGAGAATGACTGACCTGACAAGCCGTACTGAGAGAATGGCTGACCTGACCAGCCATACTGAGAGAATGGCTGACCTGACAAGTCATACTGAGAGAATGGCTGACCTGACAAGCCGTACTGAGAGAATGACTGACCTGACAAGCCGTACTGAGAGAATGACTGACCTGACAAGCCGTACTGAGAGAATGACTGACCTGACAAGTCATACTGAGAGAATGGCTGACCTGACAAGTCATACTGAGAGAATGGCTGACCTGACCAGCCATACTGAGAGAATGGCTGACCTGACAAGCCATACTGAGAGAATGGCTGACCTGACAAGTCATACTGAGAGAATGACTGACCTGACAAGCCATACTGAGAGAATGACTGACCTGACAAGCCATACTGAGAGAATGGCTGACCTGACAAGCCGTACTGAGAGAATGACTGACCTGACCAGCCATACTGAGAGAATGGCTAACCTGACAAGCCATTCTGAGAGAATGGCTGACCTGACAAGTCATACTGAGAGAATGACTGACCTGACAAGTCATACTGAGAGAATGGCTGACCTGACAAGCCGTACTGAGAGAATGACTGACCTGACAAGCCATTCTGAGAGAATGGCTGACCTGACCAGCCATACTGAGAGAATGACTGACCTGACAAGCCGTACTGAGAGAATGACTGACCTGACAAGTCATACTGAGAGAATGACTGACCTGACCAGCCATACTGAGAGAATGACTGACCTGACAAGCCGTACTGAGAGAATGACTGACCTGACAAGCCGTACTGAGAAAATGACTGACCTGACAAGTCGTACTGAGAGAATGGCTGACCTGACAAGTCATACTGAGAGAATGGCTGACCTGACAAGCCATACTGAGAGAATGGCTGACCTGACAAGCCATACTGAGAGAATGGCTGACCTGACAAGCCGTACTGAGAGAATGGCTGACCTGACAAGTCGTACTGAGAGAATGGCTGACCTGACAAGTCGTACTGAGAGAATGGCTGACCTGACCAGCTATACTGAGAGAATGGCTGACCTGACAAGCCATACTGAGAGAATGGCTGACCTGACAAGTCATACTGAGAGAATGGCTGACCTGACAAGACATACTGAGAGAATGGCTGATCTGACAAGCCATACTGAGAGAATGGCTGACCTGACAAGCCGTACTGAGAGAATGGCTGACCTGACAAGCCATACTGAGAGAATGGCTGACCTGACAAGTCATACTGAGAGAATGACTGACCTGACAAGCCATACTGAGAGAATGACTGACCTGACAAGCCGTACTGAGAGAATGACTGACCTGACAAGCCGTACTGAGAGAATGGCTGACCTGACCAGCCGTACTGAGAGAATGGCTGACCTGACAAGTCATACTGAGAGAATGGCTGACCTGACAAGCCATACTGAGAGAATGGCTGACCTGACAACCAGCCGTACTGAGAGAATGACTGACCTGACAAGCCGTACTGAGAGAATGGCTGACCTGACCAGCCATACTGAGAGAATGGCTGACCTGACAAGCCGTACTGAGAGAATGACTGACCTGACAAGTCGTACTGAGAGAATGGCTGACCTGACCAGCCATACTGAGAGAATGACTGACCTGACAAGCCGTACTGAGAGAATGGCTAACCTGACAAGCCGTACTGAGAGAATGGCTAACCTGACAAGCCGTACTAAGAGAATGGCTAACCTGACAAGCCGTACTGAGAGAATGACTGACCTGACCAGCCATACTGAGAGAATGGCTGACCTGACAAGTCATACTGAGAGAATGGCTGACCTGACAAGCCGTACTGAGAGAATGACTGACCTGACAAGCCGTACTGAGAGAATGACTGACCTGACAAGCCATACTGAGAGAATGGCTGACCTGACAAGTCATACTGAGAGAATGGCTAACCTGACAAGCCGTACTGAGAGAATGACTGACCAGACAAGCCATACTGAGAGAATGACTGACCTGACAAGCCGTACTGAGAGAATGGCTGACCTGACCAGCCATACTGAGAGAATGGCTGACCTGACAAGTCATACTGAGAGAATGGCTGACCTGACAAGCCGTACTGAGAGAATGGCTGACCTGACCAGCCATACTGAGAGAATGACTGACCTGACCAGCCATACTGAGAGAATGACTGACCTGACATGTCATACTGAGAGAATGGCTAACCTGACAAGCCATACTGAGAGAATGACTGACCTGACCAGCCATACTGAGAGAATGACTGACCTGACAAGCCATACTGAGAGAATGGCTGACCTGACCAGCCATACTGAGAGAATGACTGACCTGACAAGTCATACTGAGAGAATGGCTGACCTGACAAGCCGTACTGAGAGAATGACTGACCTGACCAGCCGTACTGAGAGAATGACTGACATGACAAGCCATACTGAGAGAATGACTGACCTGACAAGCCGTACTGAGAGAATGGCTGACCTGACAAGTCATACTGAGAGAATGGCTGACCTGACCAGCCATACTGAGAGAATGACTGACCTGACCAGCCATACTGAGAGAATGACTAACCTGACAAGCCATACTGAGAGAATGGCTGACCTGACCAGCCATACTGAGAGAATGACTGACCTGACAAGCCGTACTGAGAGAATGGCTGACCTGACCAGCCATACTGAGAGAATGACTGACCTGACCAGCCATACTGAGAGAATGACTAACCTGACAAGCCATACTGAGAGAATGGCTGACCTGACAAGTCATACTGAGAGAATGGCTGACCTGACAAGCCGTACTGAGAGAATGACTGACCTGACAAGCCGTACTGAGAGAACGACTGACCTGACAAGCCATACTGAAAGAATGGCTGACCTGACAAGCCATACTGAGAGAATGGCTAACCTGACAAGCCGTACTGAGAGAATGACTGACCTGACAATCCATACTGAGAGAATGACTGACCTGACAAGCCGTACTGAGAGAATGGCTGACCTGACAAGTCATACTGAGAGAATGGCTGACCTGACAAGCCATACTGAGAGAATGGCTGACCTGACAAGCCATTCTGAGAGAATGGCTGACCTGACAAGCCATACTGAGAGAATGACTGACCTGACAAGCCATACTGAGAGAATGGCTGACCTGACAAGTCATACTGAGAGAATGACTGACCTGACCAGCCATACTGAGAGAATGACTAACCTGACAAGCCATACTGAGAGAATGGCTGACCTGACCAGCCATACTGAGAGAATGGCTGACCTGACCAGCCATACTGAGAGAATGACTGACCTGACCAGCCATACTGAGAGAATGACTAACCTGACAAGCCATACTGAGAGAATGGCTGACCTGACCAGCCATACTGAGAGAATGGCTGACCTGACAAGTCATACTGAGAGAATGGCTGACCTGACAAGCCGTACTGAGAGAATGGCTGACCTGACCAGCCATACTGAGAGAATGACTGACCTGACCAGCAATACTGAGAGAATGACTGACCTGACATGTCATACTGAGAGAATGGCTAACCTGACAAGCCATACTGAGAGAATGACTGACCTGACCAGCCATACTGAGAGAATGACTGACCTGACAAGCCATACTGAGAGAATGGCTGACCTGACCAGCCATACTGAGAGAATGACTGACCTGACAAGTCATACTGAGAGAATGGCTGACCTGACAAGCCGTACTGAGAGAATGACTGACCTGACCAGCCGTACTGAGAGAATGACTGACCTGACAAGTCATACTGAGAGAATGACTGACCTGACAAGCCGTACTGAGAGAATGGCTGACCTGACAAGTCATACTGAGAGAATGGCTGACCTGACCAGCCATACTGAGAGAATGACTGACCTGACCAGCCATACTGAGAGAATGACTAACCTGACAAGCCATACTGAGAGAATGGCTGACCTGACCAGCCATACTGAGAGAATGACTGACCTGACAAGCCGTACTGAGAGAATGGCTGACCTGACCAGCCATGCTGAGAGAATGACTGACCTGACCAGCCATACTGAGAGAATGACTAACCTGACAAGCCATACTGAGAGAATGGCTGACCTGACAAGTCATACTGAGAGAATGGCTGACCTGACAAGCCGTACTGAGAGAATGACTGACCTGACAAGCCGTACTGAGAGAATGACTGACCTGACAAGCCATACTGAAAGAATGGCTGACCTGACAAGCCATACTGAGAGAATGGCTAACCTGACAAGCCGTACTGAGAGAATGACTGACCTGACAATCCATACTGAGAGAATGACTGACCTGACAAGCCGTACTGAGAGAATGGCTGACCTGACAAGTCATACTGAGAGAATGGCTGACCTGACAAGCCATACTGAGAGAATGGCTGACCTGACAAGCCATTCTGAGAGAATGGCTGACCTGACAAGCCATACTGAGAGAATGACTGACCTGACAAGTCATACTGAGAGAATGGCTGACCTGACAAGCCGTACTGAGAGAATGACTGACCTGACAAGCCATTCTGAGAGAATGGCTGACCTGACCAGCCATACTGAGAGAATGACTGACCTGACCAAGCCGTACTGAGAGAATGACTGACCTGACAAGTCATACTGAGAGAATGGCTGACCTGACCAGCCATACTGAGAGAATGACTGACCTGACAAGCCGTACTGAGAGAATGACTGACCTACAAGCGTACTGAGAGAATGACTGACCTGACAAGTCATACTGAGAGAATGGCTGACCTGACAAGTCATACTGAGAGAATGGCTGACCTGACAAGCCATACTGAGAGAATGGCTGACCTGACAAGCCATACTGAGAGAATGACTGACCTGACAAGCCGTACTGAGAGAATGACTGACCTGACAAGTCATACTGAGAGAATGGCTGACCTGACAAGTCATACTGAGAGAATGGCTGACCTGACCAGCCATACTGAGAGAATGGCTGACCTGACAAGCCATACTGAGAGAATGGCTGACCTGACAAGTCATACTGAGAGAATGACTGACCTGACCAGCCATACTGAGAGAATGACTAACCTGACAAGCCATACTGAGAGAATGGCTGACCTGACCAGCCATACTGAGAGAATGACTGACCTGACAAGCCGTACTGAGAATGGCTGACCTGACCAGCCATACTGAGAGAATGACTGACCTGACCAGCCATACTGAGAGAATGACTAACCTGACAAGCCATACTGAGAGAATGGCTGACCTGACAAGCATACTGAGAGAATGGCTGACCTGACAAGCCGTACTGAGAGAATGACTGACCTGACAAGCCGTACTGAGAGAATGACTGACCTGACAAGCCATACTGAAAGAATGGGCTGACCTTGACAAACCATACTGAGAGAATGGCTACCTGACAAGCCGTACTGAGAATGACTGACCTGACAAGCCATACTGAGAGAATGACTGACCTGACAAGCCATACTGAGAGAATGGCTGACCTGACAAGTCATACTGAGAGAATGGCTGACCTGGCAAGCCATACTGAGAGAATGGCTGACCTGACAAGCCATTCTGAGAGAATGGCTGACCTGACAAGCCATTCTGAGAGAATGGCTGACCTGACAAGTCATACTGAGAGAATGACTGACCTGACAAGTCATACTGAGAGAATGGCTGACCTGACAGCCGTACTGAGAGAATGACTGACCTGACAAGCCATTCTGAGAGAATGGCTGACCTGACCAGCCATACTGAGAGAATGACTGACCTGACAAGCCGTACTGAGAGAATGACTGACCTGACAAGCCGTACTGAGAGAATGGCTAACCTGACAAGCCCGTACTGAGAGAATGGCTAACCTGACAAGCCGTACTGAGAGAATGGCTAACCTGACAAGCCGTACTGAGAGAATGACTGACCTGACCAGCCATACTGAGAGAATGGCTGACCTGACAAGTCATACTGAGAGAATGGCTGACCTGACAAGCCGTGCTGAGAGAATGACTGACCTGACAAGCCGTACTGAGAGAATGACTGACCTGACAAGCCATACTGAGAGAATGGCTGACCTGACAAGTCATACTGAGAGAATGGCTAACCTGACAAGCCGTACTGAGAGAATGACTGACCTGACAAGCCATACTGAGAGAATGACTGACCTGACAAGCCGTACTGAGAGAATGGCTGACCTGACCAGCCATACTGAGAGAATGGCTGACCTGACAAGTCATACTGAGAGAATGGCTGACCTGACAAGCCGTACTGAGAGAATGGCTGACCTGACCAGCCATACTGAGAGAATGACTGACCTGACCAGCCATACTGAGAGAATGACTGACCTGACATGTCATACTGAGAGAATGGCTAACCTGACAAGCCATACTGAGAGAATGACTGACCTGACCAGCCATACTGAGAGAATGACTGACCTGACAAGCCATACTGAGAGAATGGCTGACCTGACCAGCCATACTGAGAGAATGACTGACCTGACAAGTCATACTGAGAGAATGGCTGACCTGACAAGCCGTACTGAGAGAATGACTGACCTGACCAGCCGTACTGAGAGAATGACTGACCTGACAAGCCATACTGAGAGAATGACTGACCTGACAAGCCGTACTGAGAGAATGGCTAACCTGACAAGTCATACTGAGAGAATGGCTGACCTGACCAGCCATACTGAGAGAATGACTGACCTGACCAGCCATACTGAGAGAATGACTAACCTGACAAGCCATACTGAGAGAATGGCTGACCTGACCAGCCATACTGAGAGAATGACTGACCTGACAAGCCGTACTGAGAGAATGGCTGACCTGACCAGCCATACTGAGAGAATGACTGACCTGACCAGCCATACTGAGAGAATGACTAACCTGACAAGCCATACTGAGAGAATGGCTGACCTGACAAGTCATACTGAGAGAATGGCTGACCTGACAAGCCGTACTGAGAGAATGACTGACCTGACAAGCCGTACTGAGAGAATGACTGACCTGACAAGCCATACTGAGAGAATGGCTAACCTGACAAGCCGTACTGAGAGAATGACTGACCTGACAATCCATACTGAGAGAATGACTGACCTGACAAGCCGTACTGAGAGAATGGCTGACCTGACAAGTCATACTGAGAGAATGGCTGACCTGACAAGCCATACTGAGAGAATGGCTGACCTGACAAGCCATTCTGAGAGAATGGCTGACCTGACAAGCCATACTGAGAGAATGACTGACCTGACAAGTCATACTGAGAGAATGGCTGACCTGACAAGCCGTACTGAGAGAATGACTGACCTGACAAGCCATTCTGAGAGAATGGCTGACCTGACCAGCCATACTGAGAGAATGACTGACCTGACAAGCCGTACTGAGAGAATGACTGACCTGACAAGTCATACTGAGAGAATGGCTGACCTGACCAGCCTACTGAGAGAATGACTGACCTGAAAAGCCGTACTGAGAGAATGACTGACCTGACAAGCCGTACTGAGAGAATGACTGACCTGACAAGTCATACTGAGAGAATGGCTGACCTGACAAGTCATACTGAGAGAATGGCTGACCTGACAAGCCATACTGAGAGAATGGCTGACCTGACAAGCCATACTGAGAGAATGACTGACCTGACAAGCCGTACTGAGAGAATGACTGACCTGACAAGTCATACTGAGAGAATGGCTGACCCTGACAAGTCATACTGAGAGAATGGCTGACCTGACCAGCCATACTGAGAGAATGGCTGACCTGACAAGCCATACTGAGAGAATGGCTGACCTGACAAGTCATACTGAGAGAATGACTGACCTGACCAGCCATACTGAGAGAATGACTAACCTGACAAGCCATACTGAGAGAATGGCTGACCTGACCAGCCATACTGAGAGAATGGCTGACCTGACCAGCCATACTGAGAGAATGACTGACCTGACCAGCCATACTGAGAGAATGACTAACCTGACAAGCCATACTGAGAGAATGGCTGATCTGACCAGCCATACTGAGAGAATGGCTGACCTGACAAGTCATACTGAGAGAATGCTGACCTGACAAGCCGTACTGAGAGAATGGCTGACCTGACCAGCCATACTGAGAGAATGACTGACCTGACCAGCCATACTGAGAGAATGACTGACCTGACATGTCATACTGAGAGAATGGCTAACCTGACAAGCCATACTGAGAGAATGACTGACCTGACCAGCCATACTGAGAGAATGACTGACCTGACAAGCCATACTGAGAGAATGGCTGACCTGACCAGCCATACTGAGAGAATGACTGACCTGACAAGTCATACTGAGAGAATGGCTGACCTGACAAGCCGTACTGAGAGAATGACTGACCTGACCAGCCGTACTGAGAGAATGACTGACCTGACAAGCCATACTGAGAGAATGACTGACCTGACAAGCCGTACTGAGAGAATGGCTGACCTGACAAGTCATACTGAGAGAATGGCTGACCTGACCAGCCATACTGAGAGAATGACTGACCTGACCAGCCATACTGAGAGAATGACTAACCTGACAAGCCATACTGAGAGAATGGCTGACCTGACACAGCCATACTGAGTGAATGACTGACCCTGACAAGCCGTACTGAGAGAATGGCTGACCTGACCAAGCCATACTGAAGAGAATGACTGACCTGACCAGCCATACTGAGAGAATGACTAACCTGACAAGCCATACTGAGAGAATGGCTGACCTGACAAGTCATACTGAGAGAATGGCTGACCTGACAAGCCGTACTGAGAGAATGACTGACCTGACAAGCCGTACTGAGAGAATGAACTGACCTGACAAGCCGTACTGAAGAGAATGGCTGACCTGACAAGCCATACTGAGAGAATGGCTGAACCTGACAAGCCGTACTGAGAGAATGACTGACCTGACAATCCATACTGAGAGAATGACTGACCTGACAAGCCGTACTGAGAGAATGGCTGACCTGACAAGTCATACTGAGAGAATGGCTGACCTGACAAGCCATACTGAGAGAATGGCTGACCTGACAAGCCATTCTGAGAGAATGGCTGACCTGACAAGCCATACTGAGAGAATGACTGACCTGACAAGTCATACTGAGAGAATGGCTGACCTGACAAGCCGTACTGAGAGAATGACTGACCTGACAAGCCATTCTGAGAGAATGGCTGACCTGACCAGCCATACTGAGAGAATGACTGACCTGACAAGCCGTACTGAGAGAATGACTGACCTGACAAGTCATACTGAGAGAATGGCTGACCTGACAAGCCGTACTGAGAGAATGACTGACCTGACCAGCCGTACTGAGAGAATGACTGACCTGACAAGCCATACTGAGAGAATGACTGACCTGACAAGCCGTACTGAGAGAATGGCTGACCTGACAAGTCATACTGAGAGAATGGCTGACCTGACCAGCCATACTGAGAGAATGACTGACCTGACCAAGCCATACTGAGAGAATGACTAACCTGACAAGCCATACTGAGAGAATGGCTGACCTGACCAGCCATACTGAGTGAATGACTGACCTGACAAGCCGTACTGAGAGAATGGCTGACCTGACCAGCCATACTGAGAGAATGACTGACCTGACCAGCCATACTGAGAGAATGACTAACCTGACAAGCCATACTGAGAGAATGGCTGACCTGACAAGTCATACTGAGAGAATGGCTGACCTGACAAGCCGTACTGAGAGAATGACTGACCTGACAAGCCGTACTGAGAGAATAACTGACCTGACAAGCCGTACTGAAGAATGGCTGACCTGACAAGCCATACTGAGAGAATGGCTAACCTGACAAGCCGTACTGAGAGAATGACTGACCTGACAATCCATACTGAGAGAATGACTGACCTGACAAGCCGTACTGAGAGAATGGCTGACCTGACAAGTCATACTGAGAGAATGCTGACCTGACAAGCCATACTGAGAGAATGGCTGACCTGACAAGCCATTCTGAGAGAATGGCTGACCTGACAAGCCATACTGAGAGAATGACTGACCTGACAAGTCATACTGAGAGATGGCTGACCTGACAAGCCGTACTGAGAGAATGACTGACCTGACAAGCCATTCTGAGAGAATGGCTGACCTGACCAGCCATACTGAGAGAATGACTGACCTGACAAGCCGTACTGAGAGAATGACTGACCTGACAAGTCATACTGAGAGAATGGCTGACCTGACCAGCCATACTGAGAGAATGACTGACCTGACAAGCCGTACTGAGAGAATGACTGACCTGACAAGCCGTACTGAGAGAATGACTGACCTGACAAGTCATACTGAGAGAATGGCTGACCTGACAAGTCATACTGAGAGAATGGCTGACCTGACAAGCCATACTGAGAGAATGGCTGACCTGACAAGCCATACTGAGAGAATGGACTGACCTGACAAGCCGTACTGAGAGAATGACTGACCTGACAAGTCATACTGAGAGAATGGCTGACCTGACAAGTCATACTGAGAGAATGGCTGACCTGACCAGCCATACTGAGAGAATGGCTGACCTGACAAGCCATACTGAGAGAATGGCTGACCTGACAAGTCATACTGAGAGAATGACTGACCTGACCAGCCATACTGAGAGAATGACTAACCCTGACAAGCCATACTGAGAGAATGGCTGACCTGACCAGCCATACTGAGAGAATGACTGACCTGACAAGCCGTACTGAGAGAATGGCTGACCTGACCAGCCATACTGAGAGAATGACTGACCTGACCAGCCATACTGAGAGAATGACTAACCTGACAAGCCATACTGAGAGAATGGCTGACCTGACAAGCCATACTGAGAGAATGGCTGACCTGACAAGCCATACTGAGAGAATGGCTAACCTGACAAGCCGTACTGAGAGAATGACTGACCTGACAAGCCATACTGAGAGAATGACTGACCTGACAAGCCATACTGAGAGAATGGCTGACCTGACAAGTCATACTGAGAGAATGGCTGACCTGACAAGCCATACTGAGAGAATGGCTGACCTGACAAGCCATTCTGAGAGAATGGCTGACCTGACAAGCCATTCTGAGAGAATGGCTGACCTGACAAGTCATACTGAGAGAATGGCTGACCTGACAAGCCATTCTGAGAGAATGGCTGACTTGACAAGCCGTACTGAGAGAATGACTGACCTGACAAGCCATTCTGAGAGAATGGCTGACCTGACCAGCCATACTGAGAGAATGACTGACCTGACAAGCCGTACTGAGAGAATGACTGACCTGACAAGCCATACTGAGAGAATGGCTGACCTGACCAGCCATACTGAGAGAATGACTGACCTGACAAGCCGTACTGAGAGAATGACTGACCTGACAAGCCGTACTGAGAGAATGACTGACCTGACAAGTCATACTGAGAGAATGGCTGACCTGACAAGTCATACTGAGAGAATGGCTGACCTGACAAGCCATACTGAGAGAATGGCTGACCTGACAAGCCATACTGAGAGAATGACTGACCTGACAAGCCGTACTGAGAGAATGACTGACCTGACAAGTCATACTGAGAGAATGGCTGACCTGACAAGTCATACTGAGAGAATGGCTGACCTGACCAGCCATACTGAGAGAATGGCTGACCTGACAAGCCATACTGAGAGAATGACTGACCTGACAAGCCGTACTGAGAGAATGACTGACCTGACAAGTCATACTGAGAGAATGGCTGACCTGACAAGTCATACTGAGAGAATGGCTGACCTGACCAGCCATACTGAGAGAATGGCTGACCTGACAAGCCATACTGAGAGAATGGCTGACCTGACAAGTCATACTGAGAGAATGACTGACCTGACAAGCCATACTGAGAGAATGACTGACCTGACAAGCCATACTGAGAGAATGGCTGACCTGACAAGCCGTACTGAGAGAATGACTGACCTGACCAGCCATACTGAGAGAATGGCTAACCTGACAAGCCATACTGAGAGAATGACTGACCTGACAAGCCATACTGAGAGAATGACTGACCTGACAAGTCATACTGAGAGAATGACTGACCTGACAAGCCATACTGAGAGAATGGCTGACCTGACCAGCCATACTGAGAGAATGACTGACCTGACAAGCCATACTGAGAGAATGACTGACCTGACAAGTCATACTGAGAGTATGACTGACCTGACAAGCCATACTGAGAGAATGGCTGACCTGACCAGCCATACTGAGAGAATGGCTGACCTGACAAGCCATACTGAGAGAATGACTGACCTGACAAGCCGTACTGAGAGAATGACTGACCTGACAAGCCGTACTGAGAGAATGGCTGACCTGACCAGCCGTACTGAGAGAATGGCTGACCTGACAAGTCATACTGAGAGAATGGCTGACCTGACAAGCCATACTGAGAGAATGGCTGACCTGACAACCAGCCGTACTGAGAGAATGGCTGACCTGACAAGTCATACTGAGAGAATGGCTGACCTGACAAGCCATACTGAGAGAATGGCTGACCTGACAAGTCATACTGAGAGAATGGCTGACCTGACAAGCCATACTGAGAGAATGGCTGACCTGACAAGCCGTACTGAGAGAATGACTGACCTGACAAGCCGTACTGAGAGAATGGCTAACCTGACAAGCCGTACTGAGAGAATGACTGACCTGACCAGCCATACTGAGAGAATGGCTGACCTGACAAGTCATACTGAGAGAATGGCTGACCTGACAAGCCGTACTGAGAGAATAACTGACCTGACAAGCCGTACTGAGAGAATGACTGACCTGACAAGCCATACTGAGAGAATGGCTGACCTGACAAGTCATACTGAGAGAATGGCTAACCTGACAAGCCGTACTGAGAGAATGACTGACCTGACAAGCCATAACTGAGAGAATGACTGACCTGACCAGCCATACTGAGAGAATGGCTGACCTGACAAGCCGTACTGAGAGAATGACTGACCTGACAAGCCGTACTGAGAGAATGGCTGACCTGACCAGCCATACTGAGAGAATGGCTGACCTGACAAGCCGTACTGAGAGAATGACTGACCTGACAAGTCGTACTGAGAGAATGGCTGACCTGACCAGCCATACTGAGAGAATGACTGACCTGACAAGCTGTACTGAGAGA
Source organism: Cyrtodaria siliqua (assembly GCA_037043455.1). NCBI lineage: Eukaryota > Metazoa > Mollusca > Bivalvia > Adapedonta > Hiatellidae > Cyrtodaria > Cyrtodaria siliqua. The sequence continues at coordinate 84,736 of JAWPHD010011230.1, forward strand.
ATGACTGACCTGACAAGCCGTACTGAGAGAATGGCTGACCTGACCAGCCATACTGAGAGAATGGCTGACCTGACAAGCCGTACTGAGAGAATGACTGACCTGACAAGTCGTACTGAGAGAATGGCTGACCTGACCAGCCATACTGAGAGAATGACTGACCTGACAAGCTGTACTGAGAGAATGACTGACCTGACAAGCCGTACTGAGAGAATGGCTGACCTGACAAGCCATACTGAGAGAATGGCTGACCTGACAACCAGCCGTACTGAGAGAATGGCTGACCTGACAAGTCATACTGAGAGAATGGCTGACCTGACAAGCCATACTGAGAGAATGGCTGACCTGACAAGTCATACTGAGAGAATGGCTGACCTGACAAGCCATACTGAGAGAATGGCTGACCTGACAAGCCGTACTGAGAGAATGACTGACCTGACAAGCCATACTGAGAGAATGACTGACCTGACAAGTCATACTGAGAGTATGACTGACCTGACAAGCCATACTGAGAGAATGGCTGACCTGACCAGCCATACTGAGAGAATGGCTGACCTGACAAGCCGTACTGAGAGAATGACTGACCTGACAAGCCGTACTGAGAGAATGGCTGACCTGACCAGCCATACTGAGAGAATGGCTGACCTGACAAGCCGTACTCAGAGAATGACTGACCTGACAAGTCGTACTGAGAGAATGGCTGACCTGACCAGCCATACTGAGAGAATGACTGACCTGACAAGCCGTACTGAGAGAATGACTGACCTGACAAGCCGTACTGAGAGAATGGCTGACCTGACCAGCCGTACTGAGAGAATGGCTGACCTGACAAGTCATACTGAGAGAATGGCTGACCCTGACAAGCCATACTGAGAGAATGGCTGACCTGACAACCAGCCGTACTGAGAGAATGGCTGACCTGACAAGTCATACTGAGAGAATGGCTGACCTGACAAGCCATACCTGAGAGAATGGCTGACCTGACAAGTCATACTGAGAGAATGGCTGACCTGAAAAGCCATACTGAGAGAATGGCTGACCTGACAAGCCGTACTGAGAGAATGACTGACC